>APFE031096421.1:18488-78237 GCA_000404065.3 Pinus taeda
CCCCCCCCCCACCTTACTCTACTTGAATGAGTTGACAAGGGTTAACCGAAAATATAAAACTGATTAGAGTAGGAGGTACTAACTAAAAGTGCAAGTGTTGTGACTTCACCAAGACTCGCTCTGAAG
This sequence comes from Pinus taeda, assembly GCA_000404065.3. NCBI lineage: Eukaryota > Viridiplantae > Streptophyta > Pinopsida > Pinales > Pinaceae > Pinus > Pinus taeda. Next base: position 18,615 of record APFE031096421.1, read on the forward strand.
GGAATGCATTTTCCATCAGGGTATCATTGATTGAAAGAACACAAGATCTTCATAAAGAGAGGGGATAGATAGATAACCAAATGTTGATAGTTGTACAAGTCCTCTTGTATTTTATTTTGCACAAACAAGCAAACAAACAAGCAAGCAAAGGACAAAAGTAAAACAAAGCAAAGCAAGTAAGTGAAAGCAAAGAAAACAAGAAAGAAAACACTACTCCTACTCCTAAGCTAAACAGTGCATGGGCCTACTCACGTCAAGTGATATTTCCAATGCAGCCACCAATGCATTCATTGGGCCATGTAGGTAAAGGCATGGTTAACAAGAAAGATATTCATGCAAACTAGTAAGAAAGAAACATAAAATAATGAAAACCAACATGCTCAAAGTTTAAATGCATCCACACAAAAGAAAAGAGTAAAAGCACAAGACAGACACTTCGTGGACGTACCATGGTGTTGCATCACACTGTGCGCAAATGACAGACATGCACACTCTTTCAACCTTGACTCACAAGCAAACATGTCGAAAGAATAAAACTTTCACTTAGCAACATGACTTGTTACATATGACTCCTCCACTGCATGAGAGATAGGATCGTGAGATTCAGGTGGAGGATGTGAAATTTGTAGACTAGATTGATTTTCAATGCAAACAAGAGAGTGATGAGGAGCCTGGGGTGTTTCAACAAATTTCTGATCGGAACTGGAATTGTACTTAGGGCTACGAAAACCTGACATAACCACTAGCTCGGGATGAAGTGCCTCGACAAATTTAGGGGTTTCCACTTCATCAACAGGTAGATCGTCAAAGATCGGTGGCTTATAAAAATCAACAGTGAGTGAATCAACATCATGATTGAATGAGTGAGTGAAGATATCATGATAGACACGATCAAAAAATTCAAGATGTGCAGCGGCATCCTCATGATCTGACGAATCATACAGAGGGGTTTATGAGAAACATAAATTTTCACCCTCTGAATTTCCAAAAAGAAAAGATGACACATTAGGTGGATTTGGAAAGAAAGATTGGTCCTCTTCGCAATCGAACGACAGATGGACATCATGTGTGTCCTGTGAATGATCGGAAGTAGAAACATCTGGGGATGAATTTTCACAAGCAAAATTAGAAATGGCATAATCACCAAAGATGTCAAAAAAGAGCAGATGAGGTGTGGATGAAAGGAGGTTATCCTTCACCACAGGTTCTTCTTCAGATTCCCACACATACTCATCAAAAATGATAGTGCAGGTCGGATGCTCAACACCATCATCGACAAATTAATCCTTGCGAACAACAGATGTGGAGTCCGAAGCAGATGAACACAACACAGTACAATATGGAGGATCAAAGGAACCATAGGATGGAGGTTGAGAATACAAGACCTGGTGACAACCATCAGGGTTGCAGTCCAAACCTGCGCAAATGTTCAAGGCAAGTGGGGTGGGAGGATGTGACATTTCAACAGATGGGTTAGCAACTTCTCCCACCTTGTCCTGCGGAGCTAGAGTTGTTTGATGAGAAGAGGACGGAGGGTCACTTGTGACAACAACCTTGTTCGTCTTAGATTTGGAAGCTCTAACACTGAGGTATATTGGGATGGGTTCGAATGATTCTAACTCATGCAGATTTTTAGATATGTGAAGAATATACTGAAACCTTTCTTTGAGAAATTTCCAATCAATTTCATCTTCAGGGATTTGAAAAGCAAGATTACAGAAGTGGTCCCAAAATTACGCAATAGATTCATTAGGTGCTTTCCATAATTTCAGAATTTTTTTATTGAGTGCTTTGCAGCCATAACGATAGAAAGCACATATTAACTCCCTGATTATGTGATCAAAGGAGTGAATAGAGGTTGTGGGAAATGTCGACACCATTGGTCAACATGCCCTCTGAACGTGTAAGAGAACAGCCCATAAGCAATGTCATTTGAAGGGACTTCATTCCTGTGACAGAAGCCTAAGAAGGCAACTTTGTGTTGTACCAGGGCTGCTCCGCCTTCACCGTTGTACTTTATTTATGGCAATTCATCGATGACATCCTCCAACACAATAGAATCATGTGCATGAGATAAACATGTTGGAGTTGAGATTATAATGTAAGTCATGAATGATGTGTAGAGATTCAAAACATACTTTGAGGTATCATCTTGTCATCTGGCACTCCTTCTAGCGCCAAAAATGTTGACAGTGTTGGACCCGCCAACATGTCAATGGATTTCCCAAGTAAGAAGTCCCAACTAGACCTCACACTATTTGGAGTAGAAGTCCTAGCGGTGGGTAGTAAAGTAATGCCTTAACTGCGGTAGCGTGCAAAGGTAAGTATGATAAGTTTGTCGGAAGCAAGTGTGTGACCTTGCAGTGAGTCAAGTGATATGCATGGGGGTTCTAACACACAAAGGGGAAGAGGAAGTGTGTCCCTTAGAATCATGTAATAGTACGCAGCTTGAAATGAACACACGAGCAAAATGACATTACAGGATGGAAGAGGAATAGTCCACAATCCAAGGTGACAGATTAATACAACAACATGTCTTCAACAAGATTCATACAATTGCATACAAAATAGTTCATACACAAATGCGTAAGTTAAATAACATACATTGCTAAAGTAACTAGAATAGTCGAACTACAATAACAACATATGCATGAAAAAATGTTGGCTCAGTTATATTATTAAGTGAAATTTCCAGCATACATACACCATTGACAGCCACTAGCCCCAATAGTGGAACATTACAGTCAACACCGCCTACTCCTCCAAAGAGATGTACTCGCTCTACATTGTGGAGAAGCCAAGGCTCGTCACAATATTCTCCAAGCCTTCTCTAAGCAATACCTAACCAAAAGCTTGGCTCCCCAAAAGCCTCTACTATGAGTTATGAGGTTATATATATAACAAAGGGTGGGTTGACCCTTGACATTCCCCTTTGACTCTTTGACTACCCTCATGACTCTTCACATTACATAGTGATGGTTTACATTCCACTAATGAAACTTGGAATTTCACTTACAATATATTTACAAATAATAAAACAATTTCCACATATACCCATGTGGGACAAAATAGGCTTGACTCATCCTAACAAGGCGAACATCAGTACTCGGGGTCTTGGGTAAAGATCAACTCGGCAACATCCTCTTGATGATCTTCGGTGGCGAATTGATACTGAGCTTGGTACTACGCTATTGTGTCCCCGTACTATTTGATGATGTCTTTCTCGAAATGGATTCTTGCCTCCATGGCTTCCGGGTATATGGTTCTGGAGCCTCAGTCCAACTCATCTTGAAGCATGTGCAACATTGTCTTGAGTGTGGTTGGACCACCGATGACCGATGTACTTCTGCATGTTTTTTGCATTCAGCTGCAAGTCATCGTTGGTGGCCTCTTGCATCACCTACTCTATGTACCTATCGACCTCCAGCAGGACTTGGTTCTTCTTCATGGCTTGAGTGAGGATTCTGATTGAAGGGGTCCTATGTGTCCTCACTATGACATCCAAACGATTGAAAAATCGTGCATAGGAATCCTCAGTGCTAGTTATGAGCAGAGGGAGTTGCTCATAATTCCATATCAACATCTGGATCCGTGCTTTGTCTATCTCTGTCTGCGGCTTCATTATCTTTTGCAAGTAAAGTGGGGCTCCCTTGTACCTCATTGTCCATTCCTGTACATGCGTAATAGCACCGTAGATTTCTTTAAGAGTTTGGGCTCTCTTCACACACTGCTGCTAAAAACCATATAGATGGACAACCGCCTTATGCACAGTGACAAATCTGCCATACAGTTTTTGCATTATATCTTGGATCCGTGCTTTGTCTATCTCTGTCTGCGGCTTCATTATCTTTTGCAAGTAAAGTGGGGCTCCCTTGTACCTCATTGTCCATTCTTGTACATGCGTAATAGCACTGTAGATGTCTTTAAGATTTTGGGCTCTCTTCACGCACTGCTACTAAAAACCATATAGATGGACAACCGCCTTATGCACGATGACAAATCTGCCATATAGTTTCTGCATTGTAGTCTCAAGAGTCAATACTTCAACAAGTATCGCTTTTCTCATCTTTGCCATAACGGATCTTGCAGATTGTTTTGTTCTCTGCCTAGCCTCTTGCAATTCCTTTGCCATCTGATCATTCTTTTCTATCAAGAATTTGACCGTTGAACTTATGGATTCTATATAAGCCTTACAAGCATCGACCATGCCAGTTGGATGTCTTCTAACATATGACACAATCACCCTTTCCTCTATGTGTGACACGTGATCATCCGGGAGATGCTTTCTTTGCACCTGTACAATCCTTTGTTGTGACTCATCAAATGACAAATTGTACACATCCATCTCTAGATCATCATCAAGGAAGAAAACCTCTCCTTGCTCACTCGAGACTGGTTCTGATTTTGGAGGTGGCAGAGACTGTAGGGCGACCTCAGATGCTCTTGGCATGAGGTCAGTGTCTTGGTCCTGTGGCTCCTGTTCTAACTCCATGTTTGTTGCTTCAACCATCTACTCAATCTACTGAGCAAGTTCCTGAACCTACACCTACTCACCCTCTTCTTCACTTGCTAGTTGCTTTGACTCCTCAACCTGTATAGGCATAATTTTCTCTGTCATTGTGCCTTGCCTTTCCTCCTGTTCCTGTTTCTTCTTCTCTTCCCTTTCTCTCCTCCTTAGCTCCTGCTCTTCTTTCAGCTTCTTTTCTGTTTCCTACAACTTTCTCTCTACCTACTCCAACCTTTGTTTCTCTATCTTCCTCTGTTCTACTCTCCTTTCGTGTTGTCACCTCTTCACCTCTGTTTCCAAAGCTACTTTCTCAACAAAAGGATCTTCTTTGAACTTGTAGCTTTGCTCAACCTCTGGGTTCTCGGAAATTTTCCTCTTTCCATTGTCTTGTGCCGGTTTGATGCTCATTGTTGATGTTGTTGTTGCTTCCTGTGGTGATGTTGCCTATAGATCTGCTTTCCATTCTATAGCCATTCTGACCGATTCATTAAGCCTAGGGGAGTTGTAGCAATACCTCCAAGGGTCTTCCTTTGGCCAATGATATGCCCCGTCGATCCATGGATAATACACCTTCACACAGTGGTTCTTACATATGCAGTGTGGATCATAAGTATTTAAACTCTTGGTGTCAAACTCAAACTTCTTCAAGTCCTCGGCCTCAGCATCCGCATTATTCAAGCTTTGAATCTCGTACAATCCAATCTGCAAGGAAGAGCAGGCCATGGTGCCTTCTTCCTCCTTTGCAATATTGCTGATGACCATGTGGAGATCTGATATGCAACCTCTTGCATAACCAACTTATCCGTGACAAACCTTGGTAGTACATTAGGAGGATTCTCTTCGCCAAACATCCTAATGAAGGTGCCACCAGGTGAGGCATACCAATCTGCAATGTTAAACAATGCCTACATCGCTTCTTGGGACATGCAAGGTAGATCTTGTTCGAATATAATCTTGTAAACCGGGGTGATGAAGCGGTCAGATAGCCTCGCCATGACTCCTCGGTAGTTGCACTCAGAGAGCAACTTGCAATAAACGTTCACAACATCATCCGACGATGTCCATGTCCAACCCATGCTAGGAAACTGCTGCTGGGAACAGATTGCATCAAGCAAGTACACAGACATATAGAACATCACTTGCTCATCCTTAGGTGGATTCTGGGCATTAAACACACACACTTTCAGTTGAAGAGACAACATGGCCAACCAATTGAATGGCCTTCCTTCATTTTCTAACTGATCCAACACAACCACCTAACGTTGCAGAAAGGTCTTTGTGCTCTCTTGACCATACAGGCGGCATGCAAAGATGATCAAGAGTTAGTCAACATTCCTGAGTGACTTAGTATTGTAAACCTAATTAGGTGTCAACTTGAACTTTGATGGCTCTTTTACCCAATGCTTCTTAATGTCTCTAGTGTTCACATTGTTGTTGGGATTAAAGAAGAGTGTATCCATGCGGTTCACCGGTTGTGGTAAGTGATAAATCTGATGATAATTTTCCATCCTTAAGGTAGAAAGTTGTGTTTGACTGGCACTGCTCAATGTCATTGTCTTGGGATCGGTATGTGAGAAAATCCAGCGAATGATGTTCACACATGGGAAGGCGGTGTACCTGTATGCAACCCTGTATAAGCCTGACTTGTGGATGTTGACATCGACCTGTCGATCTTCCTTGAAACTGCCTGCAAATATGTCCTTTATTTCTTGCCATGTAATCTTCATGTCCTCTATGAAAAGTTGTGTGTCTGCATAGACTAGCAACTTCATTGACACCTGTTCAACTACATCTCCAGTGCTTCTCTCTACAGTATCCTTTGATCCAGTTCTCTTGGAAACCATGTTTCTTATACTACTGAGAAGTCGCTCAACAACTATTGTACTTGGAGACAGAGAGGACACTCATGGCACGAAAATGTCAACTTAAAATCAAAAAGCACTTCAAGGACCGATCATGTAACAAACTAGGAAACTACCGGGAAAGATTGCGCAATTTAGACTTTTATAGGTGAGGGGCTATCAGCTGGATTTGCGCATTGTGCAGTCCCAGCGACCAATGACAGGCGATGATGACTAGAACTGCACAATGTGCAGTCCAGTTGACTTGTTGATGACTAGAACTGCTCAATGCACAATTCATTCTACCTTTGATGCTGGTTGGGACTATGCATTGCGTAATCCCAGTGGATAAGACTTCGGGATTGTCTCCTAGAATTGCACAGTGCACAGCTGGAGCCAGTCACTGGAATCATCTACACAATTCTTAGATCCAAGGTAGAGCCTTGAGATCCATAAATGTGTAGTGCATGCCGGGAAGAGCTAGATTTGGGCCAAGGCAGCCCATATTTTCCCAAGGGAAACTTGAAAATGAGTAGATCTGAGTGCATGAGCAAAGGATGGTGCAGTTTTGAGTAAATAGTGATCCATGTAATAATAAAAAAATGTTGGAATTTGTCAAACAAAAGAACAACAAAGCTTGTGGGGAGTTTCGCCCCAACAACGATGTTAGTGAAAGAACTAGGTTATGCATGTGACGCTAAGGAAAGGCAATACAAAAAGCAACACTTCTGCAAGCTAAAACAAACCAAAACGCCAGCAGTCGTTCAACAAAATGGGAAAAGAGGTTTTTCCTCCCAACCATTGGCAATTTTCCAAAAGTCCCTTCAAGCAAATGTGACCCCTAAACTTGACAGTCCCAATGGCCATACAGTCAAGAAATATTAGGTATTCTAAAGGTCTATCACACCTCCACCCTTTTGGCTTAAATAGCATTCACTTACAGGTTAGTATAAGGTTTCTAGAGGAAGACACCTCCACCCACCAGCCAAAAAGGGATTCCAGAGGTGAGAGCCTCCACCCTTCCTTAATTCAAGCTTTAGAAAAATCATATTTTCATTATAGTCTTATTTTTACAGAAAGCTTATTCAATTAGAAAAAGATAGCTAAAGTTCTAGTACTAGTTAATGTACGAGCCATGAAGGATAACTTCAAGCATTATACATAGAATTGATCTTCGTTGCAATAACTCACCAGGTGAATTTTTTTTATCTATGTCCTCAGTTCTTCCTAACCCTCATTATTGTATGGTGCACATGACCAAGTTTATGTCCTCGATTATTCTTTATACCACTCCTTGAGCTGCCCTTTGAATGCCCCCTGTTTCCTTTACCCACCTTCATTTTTTCTCTTCCTCCTTCTACCATTTTTTTTTGGTTTCCCATTAGGTAAGACTCCCTGCAGGTAGTTAGAGTCTTGCCTCACCTACCTTAATTGTCACTTAAAAATGAATTTATGTCATTTACACTTTTTTTTGTAATGTGTCCATAATGACCTTTATAGGTATATGCATCATTTTCATAATAACATTGATGCTACTCACACACATATATATTTGTAAGTATATTTATAATACTTCATAGGTGTATGTGCATATATTAATGTTACTCACATGCATAATTATAATTGTGAATTTAATTGTTTGTAATATTCACATAAGTAATCACAATTATGAATTTAATCATGACATACCATTGTAATAAATCCCAAGAAGGCACATCATTTATTCTATTATAATAGAACCATGAAACATTCGCAGTGACCACATGAGTGTAAAATAACTAGAACAATGCTTATGTTTTGACCAAAATAACCAACATCACAATTTACATATCTGAGAAATGACTGGGGTCATTGCATAGGGCCTCACAAAATAAGGGCAGAAGATATGTTTACTTTAAGAGCATTAAATGTTGATTAACATTGGTCATCCTAGTGGAACTATGTAGCTTTTGTTAAAAGACGAAACAATTGGGAAGCTACCATTGTAAAGTTTTTTATAAACCTCCCGTAGTATCTCGCATAACCCAAGAAACTGCGGCCATCCTTTTGTGTAGTTGGGGATGATAACTTAAGGATTGCCTCTATTTTGGCATGATCTACCTGAATTCCTTTAGGAGATACATGGTTCCCTAACACGATCCCTTCAGTGACAAGCATTTGACATTTCTCATTACAAAGAGAGGATTGTTTTCTTGACATTGGATTACACCTATTAGCCTTGTTGGCATGTGGCCCAAAATGGATCCAAATATGCTCTCTAAGTCTTCAAAAGTTAGTAAAATCAGGCCAAAGATCAAAATGATCGCAGGAGGAGAGCCCTTGGAATGGCGGAAAAACACTATCGGGAGGCCAAAAACACATAAAAACAGTGAAAAACAGAGCATCGGAGGCATAAACAGTGAAATGCACAGTAGTCGACAGATCTGGCTGATCAACGGTCCAAATCTGATTGGTGGTGGCAATCGGCGGATATCGGCACAGACTGTGTGGAACTTGTGATGGTAATCAACGATGCAACATGGACCGTTAATCAAGCGTGCAGATCGATGGCCCACGTTGCATCGCAGGATCGCTATCGGAAAATACAAGGAACGCTTACATCGACCCGGGGCATGAGCGATGTGCGATGCGATTAACCGGACTCGACGATTATACAAATATTATTTCATAAGATTTGAGATCCGCTGAAAGGCATTTTCCTATGTATTTTCACATATTTCGTTATTTAACGAAATATAAAGGGACAACGCTTATGCGATAAAACCTGGACCTAAAGGGGTTCGGGAATGAAATTATATAATATTTCAGATCCACCAAAGCCATTTTTTCAAGATTTTTAGTGTTTTTAATATATTTCAAAATACAAATGGAAGACTGGGAACAGGCCATTCGTGACTTGTGATAGCGATAAGGACGAACCCGATAGAGGAATAGACCGTGTTTAAGGACTTTTGAAGTCCAAAATGAACAGAGCTTGGCAGGATTTCACAGTGTTGCAGCGTTTCTCTGTGTAAAACAGAAAATAGACATTGTTAGTATTTGAAAGGATTTCAAAGGCCCGAAGACCCATTCCATCACAGAACAGAGGTCGAGAGATAGAGACCGGGAGACAGAAGGCCAGAAGGGGAAAGGCAACAACGCAACGCAGCCAAACCAACAAATGATCATGGAGCATCGCTGGCACGAGCGAGCCACCTGACAACGCAGCACATTTACCAAAATTTGGTTATTATGTTGTTAGAAAAAGAAACCTCCAAGCTCATGCGTGTCTAGTCATGGCATCAAACAGTTAAAAATACATAGGGGATAGATTAAGACACCTCGAGCCTTTCAAAGCTCGAAAGCATTATAAAAAGCCTATAAATGGATGAAAGTTAGAAAGATGAAGGGTTCAACTTTTGGAGACTGTGGAGACTCTGCTCCTCTAAGCTTCTCATCTTCATTCCAATAATATAAGCTTCTTTTGTTCTTACATGTTCAATTCCCATTTTCTCCTATGTTCTAAGCTTGCACTTGAATAGGTTATTCATGTTTTCTTCTGTGTCTAATGCCAGATAACTGTCATCTTATCTTTACGTTGATAAATTAGATTTGCAACCTTTATTTACTTCCTATAGCTAGCCATTCATATGTGTTTATGTATGCATCTATTGGAACAGTCAGTGTTCTCCATCTACCCATTGAATCTATAAGCTATTGAGCATTAGTGGTCTAAAGCCTTGTAAAGTTGAGGGTGTTCATGCATGTCCTGAGTGAAAACAGAGTTGAAACAGTCATCTTACTTGATCCAAACCATCATCCATTCTAATAATTCATAGAACAATATTGAAGACTTATATGTTACCAGGCATCTCCGAGCTACAACCTAGGAGATCTTCCTGGAGTGATAACATAATTGGCGTCGTTGACGGGAAGAGGAGACTGAAGCTCAGCTTCCCTGGGAGACGACACAGATCCACAAAGATCATAAAAATTACTGAAGGTCTAATTGGTGGGAAGTAGCTAAGGGAAATCACTATAAGGTATACAAAGAGGAAGATTCTTAGAATAAGAAAGAAACATAAAATCAACCGAAAGTTGATACTGTAAAAGAAAATGCATTAGAGGCAACAAAAGTCAATCAAGAAAAATCGCATGCCAGTGAAGGTTCTCCAGATTCAATAAAAGTGTAAAAGCAGTTATCATCGTGGAAAATGAATCCTCTTCAGAAACCAAAAGAAATAATGTTAGAAAGGCAACTTCTTGGGTAGATCAGGTGGGTGAGGAATACTTCAAGAACAACAACATGTAGTTCCAAAGAATGGCCCATCAAAATCTGTAGAAAACACGGGTTGGACTCAAGTTGGGAAGAAAGGAAAAACATTTCTCCAAGAAAAACAAGAGGTCAGACTAAATCAAAACAAAAATAGTGAAAAATGGAATGTAAATGTGTGTGGATATTGAGGGGCTTTTGGGAAAAAAATTAGTTGGAAAGAGACTGATATTTTTGTGTCACAGTGAACTTGCTTGAGGGTTTGGATTGAGCCTTCATGTTCAGTTTCAAACTTGCAAGAAAGACTGGAATATGTAAATGTCATAGCCATGTAATCTATTTTTTTAGTAATATAAATCCCTACCCATTTTGTTTTAAAAAAAGCATCTTTATACACTATGAACAATCCCTAAATAATATAATTAATATCAATGAAAAAAACAATTACACTCTTAACACTATAAAAATTAATATGAATTAAGGCCCCTCTCCCCTATTGTAGTGAATTTGTTCATGGAGGACTTTGAATCTAAAGCATTGGCCTCAACTCAATTCAAACCAAAGCTATGGAAGAGATTTGTGGATGATACCTATGTCATATCGCCTCATGGTCGGGAAAAATTGAATCTCTTTTTCCATCATCTTAATAATTAGTCTAGCTCCATTAAGTTTATTATGGAATGTGAAATTAATGGGAGCCAATTGTTCCTCGATGTCTTTATTTCAAAGAAAGATGATGGTTCTTTCTCCCACCAAGTTTTTCGAAAGCAAACTCACACGGAGTAGTACCTTCATGCTAAGTCCCATCATTTCTCTACTCAAAAGATGGGTGTTCCCAACACTTTAGTTACTCATGTGTTAAGAGTTTATGATTAAAACCACCTTAACTGTGAAAAGATTCGTCTCCTTAATGTGTTCAAAAATAATGGATATAATAGGCATCAATGTCTCAATTCTTTCCTTAAAGTTGAAAAGGCTCTAAAGTTAGAAATGAACCTAAAGATCGGAATTTAGGGGTGCATCTTTTGTTTATCTAAGGGACCACTGATAAGATTGCGAGGATCCTAAGGAAACATAAGGTTTCCTCGACCTTTACGTCGCTAAATGCCATTCATAGCTCCCTAAGATATCTCAGCTATCAATACAAGGCCAAAACATCATTGTTGCTTCAACAAGTGAAGAAAAACACATCATCACTTTTACAGTTATGTTGCAACGCATGATTTACAAAATACGACCATGACAAGCTACCCTATCTAGAAAAACCATCTCTTACTCAACAAAGTGAACCACGAAGAACGTGGCCGATTTTCTTGTTGAACACCTTTCCCAACTGGTTTCTACCTATGCACTTTGTCCTTAATATGTTGCTCTGGATGGAGCTTCCAACATGTGGCTCTTTGATGTCCACCAATGTTGCAATGACTACAATAAGTCTTGTTCCTCCAGACTTGTTTTACCTTCTTATTTCCCTAATGTGGAGAAGGTCTTTCACGCCTCATCCTTTTTCTTGCTGCCATTCTCTTCCAGCACTCAACAACCACATGGTTATGTAAAACACAAAAACTACATAGCTTTTTATGCCATGCTTTATGTTCACCATTAACAACATGATTATAATGAAAATGAACTTTAGAATATTGAGACTTGTTATACCTCTCCTGGTTATTTTTGGTGCAATTATGGCGTTGAGAGCTTTCCTTAGCTCTTTCTTTGCAATTTGCATTGTCATGGGACAGTGGTGATGTGTTCTCATCATTCTCTTTTATCGACGGTTTGAACAACATCTTGGAAGCTTCTAACACCTTTGAGCATTCTCCTTCGGTTTATACCAAACCTGCAAATTGAGGTCTTTGCATGACCTCCAATGGTTGAGTCATGCCTTGGTCATTAACACCAAGTCCTCCTCCTTTGTACCCCATCTTGGTAAGGAATCTCATGCCAGTTCCTCAAATGGGTACCTCCACATTTCCAACATAAATAATGTCATGTGAAAATGAAACTGAAGAATGATCAACACTGTTTACCTCAACTGTCGATTCTAAAACAAGTGATGATGGCTTTGTAAGCCTTTTTTGCGCTTCTATTTTTCCAAGGCCTCTTTTGTGGCTCATAGATGAAGCTACAATCTTGGTTTCTCCTCTTTCTCTTCTTGTATAAGTCTCCTTAATTCAGCTTTCTTTGCTTGAAGGCTCTGGTTGATCTCCTCATTCGAATGATGAGAAGAAGATGAAGAAGATGCATGTTCACTCGAGGGGGTGGATGGAGCATCGTCCTCTACTCTTTCTTTCTCCCATTCCTCTCTTGCCATCCTCTCCTCATAGCCTGCATACTTTTTGTCTACCATTTTTTACATCTTGTAGAAGGCCTTGTAAATATCTCTGTCATCCTCCATTTTCTTTCTTGTTGCACGTTCATGTGTTCACATTTGCAATTCACATTAGTGAGAAGACCACTCTGATACCAAACTTGGTCCAAATCTCTTCAGCTATCAGAATCAACCAAGACCTTTTCCTTATGTGATGTAATTAGAATTACATTTAAAATAGCACAAAACAAGCACATGTGCATGCTTAAAAAAGAGGAAACATAATGACGATCAATGAATCAAGAACACGACACATTTGATAATGAAGTTCAACCAGTGTGGGCTATGTCTTCGGGCCCGGTGTCAAGATAGTGGAGGTTGCTTCATACAATGTTGTAAATGATGTTGATATACATAGAATATTCTTTGTCATAACAAGGACATATACCCTCAACAAGAGTGGTTTGTCTCTCCACGAGATGTTCTCCCTACAGGAACTCCCACTCAAAATGGGTCTTCCTTCAGCATGACAAGCTAATAAAATCTCACAATAAGGTGGCAACAAGCATCCCTCAACATGTTGGTAATCAGGGATCTCAATAATAAAACATCATCTCAGCAAAACAAAAGGACGCGTAATATAAATGCATCATGTACCTCCACTTTCGAAGATGGCCAAAATATGCAAATCTTGGCTGCTGAAATGGACTGCACCACTGAATTCCTGGTGACAAGTAGTGTAAAATCGACTGCCAACTTATCCAATTCTGACATTATCAAAATTTGGACCCTCGGGAATCTTAAAGATTCCCCAAAGGTTCCTTCTTGAAGATGGCCGGAAAATCTATTGCTCGGATGAATATTCTGACCACACTACTGTGCACCCTGTGAAATTCTATGAAAAATGACTATAAAGTCGACATCATTCTGACACTAGCAAGAATTAGCCTACAAGGGAATCTAAAGATTCCTCAAGATTCTCCAAAGATTCTTAGCTACTAGACACCTACATTTCCGCTGCTCAGATGGAGATTCTGATTGGACGATTGGACTCCTAGCAAGAAAATATGCAAACATGACTATCCACTTGTCAAATTTTTCCGCTGCCATTTCTAGCCCTTAAGGGAATCTTTTCAGCTTCTTAAGATTCTATAGGTTCATGGTTCCACACCTCCTCCTGGACAAAGTTTTGCCTCTTGGAACTGTGTCAAGGTTCTACACTATATCATGGTTCCATAACTTCGTGGTTCCACACCACTCATTCGAAGTTACATTGCCTCCACACCACTCATCTGAAGTTATGTTGCCTCCTCTTGCTCAATGCTCCTCCAATTTCCCTCGGTCGACTGGTAAATGTGATTTCATATATAAGTTCTATGGCGAAGGTTCCAACCAAACCATTTGGTTTGTTGATGGTGGATGTAATTAACGGTAAGGAGGTTGATGGTTCCAAGTTCCAACCCCACCTTATTCATATTTTGTTGGCGCGGTTAAAAAGTTCAACGGACACATATTTATAATTTATTTCGTTTATTGGCTAACAGTTATGGTTCCAAACTATACAAACAACCTTACCATTTAATATGCCAACAACCCATTTTTAACATATTCGTTGAAAAATATGTTTGTTTAATATGGAATTTTTATAACCATATTAATACCAATATTGTAATATATAGTTTTTTGTTAAATGAATTTCTGTTTTTATATGGGTTTTGTATTTTATGGAATTTTTAATATATAATTTTTTGTCTTTTTGTGCAGGGCTAGGAACAAATGCTAGTGCGCCATGTGTTAATGGTTTAGTGGCCATTTAGTCGCCACATAAACTTAGTGGATCTCACCTGTAGATTGGGATGCCATGTGGCATGTCGTGGGCCCCACTTTTTCCTGTCTTGTCAAACTTTAAAGAGCCATAAGTTGGTCATGCAGACTCGGATTTGAGTGTCGTATGCACCACCAGAATCATGTTGAAGTTTCTAAGTTTACTTAGTTTAGAAACCCTTCATGCACTTTTTTTGATTTATTCCTACCTACTTGTTATTTTTCTTTAACAAGTTATTTACAAAGTAAATACTGAAAAGAAACACCAGTGCATGCTCAACATATTACAGATCAACAACTAAAAGAAACAAGAACAAACACACCACATGACACAATTATTTTTGGACCAATGTCCCCGGAAAAACCCAATGCGGGAAAACCAGTGCAACTATCTAAGGGTTTTCTTATTAAGCAATATCATAGTACAATTTGGGTGCCAAAACTGGCCTACCCAACAAAGAATTTCCTTAGCAGCTATACCTCACAGTTTGAGAGAAATCTCCTGGCTGAAACCCCAGAAAATCCTTCCGGCGGTTCCTCAGCACAAAACTGCTCTGCAACCTCTGCCCAATCTGGACTGCATTAGCCTCTCCTAGCCCGGCGTTGGCCCTGTGTCAACCTTCCTTGGCTTGCGTCAGTGCCAAGAGGCCCTATGTCAGCTCTAGGAGCCTCGGCGTCAGCTACGCTGGCCCCTCTGGTGCTTTGCGCAACACTTGGTTGCCTCTGCGTGGCCCTGCGTGAGCCCTTGCTGGCTTTGCATCACTCTCCTTGGCTATTGCGCTACTCTCCCGACACACTCTCTATCTTCTCTGTTTATGTGTACTCAATGCCCCTCTGTTATTCTCCCTATCACTGATTCTACCTCTCTTAGCAAACCCCGCTCTAGAGAATAGAATGACTGATCACTCTGGTGTATTCTCCAAGTGACCCTCAAGCTTCTTCTTGTACTTTTCATGTTGACATCTCAACGACTACGATTAAGTCCCTAATCAATGGCTAAGATTAGATCTGGCTTGATCCATGTCTTTTGGACCATTCTAACACAGATTCATATTAATACACATTAATATTTTATTTTCCCTAAATTTAGAGTTAGGGACTCCATTAAAAATATTAATTATTTTAATATCTCCTGATCTCTTTAGAATCTTCCCAAACCCTTTCTGGGTATTGGATATCTTATGTACCCTAACCTCATCACCAAATTGCATGGCTAGAGAACATCCGATGCTATCCAAAATCAACAAATCATAATGACGAGCACTACATATTGGTGTTGTTTTCGAGCCATTCTGGAGCCACTTGGATCATTACCCCTACATGGATACATTGTGATAATCAGAGTTGCATAATTGACAGAAAACCCAGTGTTTCATGAAAAGACGAAGAATATAAACAATAAGTACCACTACATCAGAAGCTTAGTACGAGATAAGGTCATGGAGTTGCATTATCTACCTTTTGATGAATAGGTAGCAGACATACTGACTAAAGCGCTGCCAAAGAAGAAGCTTGAGTACCTGACAGGTAAGCTTGGTTTGGTGGATATCTCTTCCTTGGTTGAGAGGGAGTGATATGAGATAGTTCTTGTCTTTATGGGTTAGACACTAAACTAGGACTAAAAATCGTAAGTGTTAGTGAAGACCATAAAGAAAGAATGGAGTCAAGAGGATTGGATAATAATCTAGATTATAACTTCTTATGGATTGTAGAATCCATGGAAATAATTTGTTATTCGATGCTCTTTGAGGATGAGGTAGGGCATCCAAGATAAGAGTAGTCGAAGATGACCGATATTCTTTAAGGGTCCAATTTTGGGAATCTAAGATAAGAATAGCCATAAAACGACATACCTTGTAGACATCTAGATGGGGTATGTGCCTTGAGAGGTAAAGTGACAACTCACGTAAAGCCTCCCAACATCATGCTCATAATTAAAGATGAGTTTGTCTAGATAAGGCCTTCAAGGACAGTGTTGGTTATGATAAAGATGCTGGACAAAATATGGCTTATCAATCAGACTCTTCTTATGAGAATGCTCCAAGATTGTGATTCCTTGTACCATGAATACTTCCTTAGTTAACAGGGAGTTGAAAATTGTAACTAGGTTCGATCTTCATTATGATGTAATTGTAATCATGACATTGTATATTCTTTAAAAATAAAGAAAAACAAAGAAAAACAAATAATATTTTATTTTTAGAGTATAGGTTTCATACTCAAGTTTGAGTCAAAAGCATGTCCTTCCTGCTTTTAGGTATTCTAGGTCTTTCTAGGATAAATAATAATATTGGTCATATGTCATAGCCCCATTTGGACTCATTGCAATGAAGAGAAATATTTATTTTGTCGAGAAAAAGCCATGGATAAGTCCAAGACCAAGTCAACCTATGTGGCAACTCAAGTCATCCTAAAAGGAGGGAATTCGACCCTCAATAAAAGCTATATAAAGGAGTGAAGTTTGACTCATTTGGCCACTCAACTCAAGCAAGTTCAGTATGCAATAACGAAGGTGAAGAAGATTATTTGGGAGGACAAAGAAGAGGAGCAAAAGTCAAAGTATATCAACGAATCTCTTTCCTTGTCTCACTAGGGTTTGTGAAGCTGCGAATTGCAGGAGGCCAAAATTCTGAAGTAGTTGCAGGAGGTCCAAATTACAAGGCAATAATTATGTTGTAGGGGCTGAAGTTGCAGTATCATGGAAGCAATATCGAAGTTCTGAAGCTGTCTCAAAGAAGATCTTGTTGGGGGTTGGTTTGGGGCTTGAAGGGTTTGTTGGCTTTAGTCTTGGGACTTGGAAGTCTCTTTTGTAAGCAGATTCTAAATTAGAAGAGAAGCATTTTCTAGGTTTTCCCCTGGCTTGGAGCCTATATCTTGTGTACTGTCTCTTTGTGATCTTCATTGTTTTGGTAATTGCTTGATGAACATAACTAAAGAAGTAATAAAGAACTAACTAACATCACAAGTAATTATAATGATAAGGAAAATAGGTTATAATATACAAGTCTCCATATTTTCCAGCACTAAGTTCACCGTAGGTGGTCTCAATCTTCCACAAGGGAAACTATATTTATTGACTGCCTACAAAGGATAAAGGTTGTCCAAAATAACACAAAGTGTTGTATAAAAACTATCTTAATAACTATTAAACTGCAAGTAAGAGTGCTATTATAATACATAATAGAAAGTCACGAATCAGAAGAAGTCACGGGGATTGGATCTTAGGTGTTAGATTCAGGAGGAGTTGGAAGCTTAATGTCACAGTGGAGATGACTCTCCATGTGGGAAATCCTAGCATCCAAGCTCTCTAGACATGAATGTTGGTGACGCCAGTAATGCATGATATCATTTAAAGCGGAGATAATGTCGTTTTGTTCGTCATGTTTCTCCTTTAGGACCCTACCCAAGAGTGTTCATTTTCTAATGTAAGGTGATGGAGATGATGTATTGTTTCCATCTCCCCCTAGTGTGACCAAGGTCACAACACCCAATGGGATACCTCCTTAAGGCTTCTAGAGTCCGAGAAAGCTTAATGGTCATTGGCTACGAGAGTCTTGAGATGGTGAATCTCATCTCGAATATCAAGGAGGGTAGTTTAATGGTAGATGGATGCTTCCTCCTCAACTAGAGTCTAGGCTCATGTTCTCCCTGGGGGCCTCAACCTCCTCCCCCTTGAAAATTGCACATGAATTGTCGAGGCATGGTACATAAGGAAAGGCAACACCACTGATAGAGCGTAAGAGTTAATGTACCAAAGAAGGAGAGGGAATCGTAGGAACATGGATATTAGTCAGAAAAGGTCTGATGCGAGGGATTGGGGGTGTATAATTAGAATGTACCAACACCGGAGGTCAGAATGGGAAGACATGATGGCAGTTAAAACTTCTTACTCAAAGAAAGGTTCCAATAGATGCCACCACACTGTAGAATAGAATGTCAATTACCAAACCAAAAGAAATGCAACCAGAACCGAGAAGAACAAGAAGTACCTTAAAGGAAGTCTCCCATGTTGCCAAAATTTGCAGATGTTGATGAGTTGTAAATGGAGAAGCAAATGCTACAACTACAAGATCCAGCTCTGAAAACAACCCTCATAACTAGTGAGAAACCTCATCGGCATGACCAACATTGTCATTTACAATGTCACCCAACTTGCTTTGTGCACACCAAGTCATCCATTCTCCATTTAATTTTCTAGAGTATGAACATGACCCAACCACCTTGGCTCCATTGTTTGAAATGGACAAGCACGCTTTAGGAAAAAGTAGGCAGGAGTTCCCCAATTTTATAGTAAATTCACCTTGCACTTGCCCCTCATCATCGTGTTAAATTTTTGTTACACCCTAGGTCTAGTCTATGACTTACCAAGCACACAAACACAATAGGTATGTTCAACCAAAACAACTTTGCATAGTGGAAAGATAAATATATGGCCCAAATCTTGTTATTATTTGTCCATTAATAAAACAAACGCAGGCCTCTCATATTGGGGATCATGACCCTTTTACACCCTCATATAAGAATATTATACAATAATGTACACCAAGGCTTGAAGTCAACTCCTTTTGACTTTCAATCTGCCCAAAAGAACAAGAATAAAACAAACAACTTACTTGTTGATGTAGCCCCTTCACAACTAGCCCTTTCAGTCATTATTTGCCCTTGACACCCAGTTGTCTTTTGTCTCCAAAAACACTAGAGAAACAACTCCTTTAACTTCTCTGTACAACCAACTACTCAACAAATTAGGTCCTTTGAATTAACTGCATACTAGCCTCCAATACCAGTTGTCCAACTATTCTTTGATGAAAAGACTTCTCACAATGATCACAAAGGGTAGAGACTTCCTTGCAAATACTATTTATGCTGAAATTGCCTTTTGGGCTTGAAGCAAGACCTAAAATTATTTATGATTGGCTAAGAGTTTGTCTTCCTCAAATGGAAACCCATGCCACCTAGGATTACCCATTGGTGGTCCGTAAGGGGGGAGGCTTTCACTCCTACCAGATGCCTTTGGGTCTTGGACCGTTAACATGTTTCCTTACGTTCGAGAAAGACAAGCTTTTGGCCAAACAAAAACAATTTTAAGACATACTTTAGACCCATATAATAATAAATTATCTAACATTCATGATAACAACCAATAATTATTTTCTTTATTATTATAGATATAAGTCTTTCGGATTAATCACATCGTTAGGATTTGGTTGATGTTTCAAACCAACTAATGTGGTTCATCCTCAGGACAAGGTGAGAAACCAATCGATCTAAAGGAATAAATAGCATGGATGCATCATTGCCCAGAGTTAGCCGTTGGTAACATATTATTTTAAGAAAAAGTGGTAAGGGATTATCTGTTTAATAATTCAAAATTTAGTTAAAAACTAGTTGTTATGGGATAATTAATTATTTAATTTCGATATTATAAAATAATAATTTAATGATAACGATTTATATGAATATTATTTATATAATATAATTTACTTTTTAAAAAATTGTTGGACTACTGTTTAAATAATCCAAAGCTAAAAATATTTAACAATGATAAAAAAAAAATATAATAATTAATAATAAATTATAAAATTTTAAATAACTAAAACAAAAATATTCCTGTATTTAGCGATAAATTTATTAATATTATCAATTTCACTAATAAGAATAATTTATTAGTGTTGTCCATTTAATATGATTATTCTTAATTAGAGGAAAACTTGTCCTTGAATAGGAGGAAAACAGATAACCTTAAAGATTAACTACAATATTAACAACTAAGAATATTATTCAGCGCAAAATGAAATCAAGATTAAAAAGAAAAAAGAAAAAAAAAGAGGATGTTAAAAAAGATATAATAAGCCGATCATATTAGACGAATGAAGATAAAGATAACTAAAGAGGAAAATAAGGGATAAGACTAGAAGAGGAAAGAATAAAATTAGGAGGAGACGGAGGGAGAAAGGAGAAAGAAGGAGAGGAGGAGTCGTGATGAAAAGGCTGGAATCCAGCTTTTACTTAATTTCCACCCTTCATCCCTATTAAGGTTACTGGCATGCCTTTCGATTTCGATTGCTTCCCTAAGTTTCCTGTGGTGGAAATGATCAACCCTAGCAATGACTTTGGAGTCTTCAATGCATATGTGGTGTTTCGATTTCTATGCATGTTCGGCAAGGGCTGATGTGCAGAAATGATTGTGTCTAATGTCGGCACCATGCTTCTTAATCCTTTGTTTAATAGACCTACCTGTTTCCCCAATATAGGGGATACCATAGGAGCAAGGAACAAGGTAGACTCCTTTCGTGTCTTTAGGATCAATAGGGTCCTTAATAGATCTAAGAGAATTCTTAATGTTATTGAGAGATTTGAATGAAGTAGAGACATTAATCTTCCTAAGAATATGGGCAATCCTATCCGTGGTTCCTTGGATATATGGGAGATGAACCTTAAAAATAGGATCGACACAAGCGGGTTTAACTCTAGGCGCTTTGCTAGCTTTGTGAAAGGCCTTGAGGCTTAGAGGTCTGCTATACCCATTATTTTTAAAAACTTCAAGAAGATGAGATTTCTCCTACTCGAGGTGGCTATCATCAGAGATTCTTAGAGCAAGGGTGGCAAGAGTGTTGAGAACTCTGAATTTCTGAGCTGGGAAATGATGGGAACTCGCATGAAGATACTGTTCAGTGTGAGTCTTTTTCTTAAAGACTTGGTGACAGATCAAACCATCTTCTCTCCTAGAAAGGAGAATGTCAAGAAAGGGAAGGCAACCATTTTCCTCAACTTCCATCGTGAACTTGATGGAGTTTGACTGAGAATTAAGGTGGTTAAGAAACATATCCAATTTCTCACGACCATGATACTAGATGACACAAGTATCATCAACGAACCTTTTCCACTTTTTAGGGCGAAATTGCGCATTGGCTAAGGCCTTGGTCTCAAAATTTTCCATAAACAAGTTAGCAACGATGGGAGAAAGAGGGGATCCCATGGCAACACCGAAGTTTGCTCATAAAATTCTCCCTGGAAACTGAAGAAAGTCGAAGTGAGGCAAAGACCAACTAACTTGGCAGTGTCTTTGTTAGAGATGCAATTTATGATGTCAATGGCTTCTTGGATGGGAATTTTGGTGAATAAGGATACAACATCAAAACTAACCAGCAAATCTCCAGGTTCCAATTTGACATCTCTCCACTCTTGAACAAAGGAGGTAGAATCTTTAACAAAAGAATTGGTGCGATCAACAAGAGGTTTAAGCTTTTGAGAAAGGAATTTCACAAGAAGGTAGGTAGGTCCGCCTATTGTGTTAACAATAGGTCTTAGAGGGCCCCCTGATTTATGAACCTTTGGAAGGCCATAGATGCTAGGGGTGAGGGGATTGCTCTCAATGAGCTTCTGGGAGAGAGGATTAAGAGATAGATCAACTTTAATAGTAGATACTACCTCTTTGGAAATGGACATAATGGGATTCTTCTTGAGCCTGATGTAACTACCACTACTAGATAGATGGTCTACCATTTTGTGGACATAGTCAGACTTATCAAGAATGACAACAACTCCGCCTTTGTCTGCTTTAAGGACGACAATGTCGAGGTTGTCCCTTAGGGATTTAAGGGCAACAAACTCAACCTTGCTCAAAATTTTCTTAGGAGGCTTGGCCTTCCTAAGAACAGCAACACAATCTTGCCTGATAGTCTCCTTGACGATATCTGGAGGTCTTTAATACTATACTCAATGTTACAAATAATGTTGTTAGTAGGAATCCTATTAGGGGCAAGGGCACAATTAAGACCTTTATTAAGAAGGCTAAAGACAAAGGGATCAAAATTTTTGTTGAGAGATTAATAACATTCTTAAAACCTAATGCAAATTATTATTATTATTATTATTATTAAGTGTCTAAAATCTATGTGGTTATTGAAAGAAAAGGGAGAAATCGCTTTGATCATATTCTCATTTTTATAATTAATTAGATTGTTATAATATTTATTATCTTTAATATTGTTATAATATTTATTATTATTTTTAGGATTATTATTATATATATTAGTATTAGTAATATTATTCTTAATATTATTATTTTTATTAATAATGTTACAATTAAAAGCATCAACGCATGAGGGAAGGTTATTATGGGAAATCAAATTAAATGAGGGAAGCGTGATGCTTTGGTCTCATAAACTATTTTTAGTCTAGTGGACCTTAAAATATTATTTCATTTCCGTAATGGAATAAGGAACAAGGTTGGAGAGGAAAGGGATGGTGGAAAGGGCAACAATGGGGGAGGGATGACGAAGAGTGGGGAGGAAGGGTTCTGATCGGGAGAGGGAGGGAAAGCCATAGGACCAGAAGCAAAAGGCGTAGAAGAAACAAGCTTGGAAGATCCAGACACAGAAAGAGTTGCGTTAAGCAAGGTGGATAAAGAGTGAGCGAAAGGATACCGAGATGGAGGAGAGGTAGATTTAAATAAATTTTAAGCAACCAAAAAAAACTTTAATATTTCGTAGAGAAAAATAATTCCCCTCACTATTAATAAACAACTAAATTATCATAAAATTTATCATATTTCAAAACAAAATATACTCAATGTCTTCGTATGAAAAAGAACAAGGCTGCTCCCGCTCTTTATCCCATTTGTTCCAAGAAGTGCCGAGATGCTCGAACTCTAAAGAGGAGATTCGTGTACAAAAAGTTTGTTAGGGTCAAAATGAAGAATAAATAACTATGATTATTCTACCATAATCAAGGTCAACAGGCCACAAAATGAAACGCTAAAGAAAGTGGAATACTTGGACAACAAGATTCCTATAGTCAAATTACTAACGCCAAACTCCATAGAAGCCAACGCAGAGAGACCAACAAATAAAACCTAATCGCGTCTCAATATCTACGACATTTATGCTAGGCTTCAAGCATTGGTTTAATACCGTGGTTCAGAGTTCGAAACACGGGAAGAGACACAGTCCGCTCACTCAACACCTACGATATTCGTTGCGAACCTCTATCAGGTGCGAAAGGGCATTTGGTTTGCCCCTGGAATACGTTATTTACTCGTTCTCTACAAAAACCCTACGAAGGTGGGAATCGCATTTCAGGAACTGTGTCTTTATTGTGTGCATTTCAGGACAAGGACTATCGTTGACATTGTTGAGAGGATTGCCAAGGTTTTGCGTCACTCCTTACTTGTTTGTGCAGTAAAATGGTGACAAGCGAGAGCAACAGCGGTGAGATTCTCGAGCTGTTCCTTAAGATTGGCTTGGACGAGAGGACTGCCCAAAATGCTATAGTCAATGGCAAGGTCTCCTCCAATTTGAAGGATGTTATTCGTGAGGTTCGTACATCGATTGGCCTCCAATAGAATTTTTTTCTGTAATAAAATTGTAATAAACAAAACGAGCTTGATAAATATATATAGATATAAGCATGCGTGTGTAATGTGGCAATTCTGCATTTCATAGAAGCTGGAAATGATTTCTGAATCTTCAGGCATTTCCACATTTCAGTTAACTTGAAAGTGAAACATGTATCACAAAAATGTTGCGTCACATGTCTTTCAGGTTAGCTATCTGATTACCTTACTCTGTAGAATTTGGTATTCAATACGAAGAAGACTTACACATGGAGTTGTCTATAATGTGACTTTTTGGAGATTCCGGTGACGGAATCCCGCGAAAAAATTGAGGTTAAATCTTGATTTGTCGCATTTAAAATGGTTTTTTAACTGCATATTTGGATTCAGCACCCTGAAAAACCCTTGGGACACTTTGATTATGCAGAAACTAGCTATCAAACTTGCGATTCCAATAAATTGCGGCCGGATTTTGACCGGAAAAACCCACCGAAAGGACTTCCAAAAAGTCGCATTATAGACAACTGCCTTACACATATCCTATTCATGATCACGCAAGAAACCAAGTGGTAATAGGCATACAAACATTCTCCTTACCTACATGTCAGATGTATAAAGGGCAAAATGCAGTTTATGACTTTGAACCAAGCTCCCATCCACCAGATGCCTTCTATTAATTTGATCATCCTCGATATTTTCAGGTCCCATAAAATTGTAATTCCCACTATTGTCCACCTGCATCCAGTGATATACACTGTGCCCTATTTTCTTAATTCCATCATATCCTACATTGATAACTTTTTATTCTACAATTCTAGCCTTTTGCTGTAATCTTTCGTTTACCGGATCTTTTTCACAGGACCAAATTCAATGATATGATCTTCATTATGTTTGATCACTCGAGGAGTCAGACATCCTCATAAACTCCTTAATTGGATCCAACTGGCTTAGTTATATTAATTTTCTTTCCTTTCTGCTATTAGTTTATCTCCCGACTTCATCTCTTTAGATTGGTACCCAGGTTCATTTTCTGCTTCTTTGTCAAGGGAAGTGCATTGATTTGGTTTAAAACACTTTTTTCTACATTCTAAACTCCTCTGCCTACATGTTTTTCTGAGTTTATAGTCTTCCATTTTTTCTGCTTCCTTGTTTACATTCCCTTTACTGTTTCTGTCTCATTTGGTGGTTCCTGGCCATTCTCTTCTATTTCCTATTTTGAAAGAGTGCTTGCCAGCTTGGTAATTTGTAGGGAGTAAAATTGGAGATTTAGTGTTTGAGCTGCTGTTCTCTTTCGTATCTTATTACGTTGTTATTCTGTAATTTGAATTTTCCTATTATTTGCAATGGCATTTCTTGAGGAACAGATTATTCTCGGTTGTCAAGCAGTTTCCTAAGAATAAATTGAGTTAAGGTTGTAACTCTAAGACTATAATGATGTGGATGTTGACAATTTCTTTATGATAAAGTGGATATTTAGATAGCTATTTTGTAATTTCTGAACCGTAAGTCAAATCTGTATGATAATCATGTACCATGATCTATGCCTGTTGTTTGCATTGCTTGATTTGATTGTGATTGCCCTTAATCACGCATGAAAAATTGTCTTACATGCAGGCAGGTGTGGAAGATGGGTGCATCAAGTCTGTTGGAAATCTTCTGTATATGGTATATCACATTAAACATTTTTGATTGTTTATATAGCTACAATGTCTTTCTTCATCTCATCTTGATCTAGATTTTTCGTAAAAACTCCGAGTAACAACATTGCAACAGGTAGCAACCAAGTATCCGGCAAATGCACTCAAACATCGACCCTTTCTTCTCCAGTATATCATCTCATCCAAGGTATTTGCAATATGCATTTCTAAATTTTATCTGTGGGGTTAAACATGATTTTAGCCATGTGAAAAGTCTCAAGAAAAATAAAAGCACTACTAAAAATCTTAACAGATATAATGCTGTAATGAAATAAACACTGCACAAATATTCATATGTCAGGTGGATATATGGAAAGGTATTGCAGCTAGTTGAATATCTTGTTGAAGCATGGGTACTTGTTGCAGATTAAGAATCCAAATCAGTTGGAAAAGGCTTCATCTTTTCTATCTAATATTGGTCCTGAAAGTTTGGAGGTGGATGACTTTGAAGAATCTTGTGGTATAGGTATGCTTTGTATTTCTTTTGATCATTTGTTTATGTTGATTGTGAATAAAAGCAGAGGATAAGATTGAGTCGAGTTCGATATGAATGACAAGTGTTGCAACCAAACTATTTTGGTTTGAAACTATTATCTATCATTCTTTTCCTTATAAGATGCACATTATAATACATAAATATTATTTAACCTTATATTGTATTACATCAATGGGCTAGAGAAGGTTTGACCTATGTATTGACATAATGCTGCATCAGTGGTAGCTTATCTTTCTCTTTGCACCCCATGCAGTGAAATAATTGTAAATTTAGACATCATGTGTTTTTTTTTGGTTTTGCTAGTTTGTTCGTGACCTGCGGGATTAGCGCGTGTCTAAGAAGCCGCGGCCGAGGGGCCTCTAAGTCCTCAAAATTTTACCTAGGGATTACACCCGGCCTGAGCCACACCAACCCTTAACATGGTTGGATTTGTGCCCACAATGTTTTGAACCTAGGACCTTAACACAAGGAGTGCCTAACAATGCACCCAATCACCTTTTGCTCTATGTTATGTGGGAAAATTTAGACATCAATGTGCACAATAACACACAAAGAGAGTTGGGGGGGAGGACTTACAAAACTTAGGTATAGTAGGGGAGACAATCACCCATATAACAAATTGGTATTTTGTTAAGATATGTAGAAGCTAATTGATACTTTTCATGCCTTAACATGATGCTATAATACATTACTGTTATGTTATGTCTAGACTCTAATGCTATGTTGCACTGGTTTCTAAAATGGGGAAATGATGGGATTGGGGATGAGTGTGTTGGATAGCTAGAGCACTGTTAGGAAAAACACTGAAAGGGGGGGGGGGCTGGGTGAATCAGTGTTTTTAATTCACATTAACTTTCAATTTCTTATTCAGAATTCTGTACGCTACTGTTCTTCATGCAACTAACGTATGTACGCGATTAGTGAATGCAATCAACGTATATCCAGATAAATTAATTTGTGATAACTTCCATCAATGGGTTAACTTAATCATTGCATTATTAATTCATTAACCATTAAGTATGCAGAAAGATAAATCACAACACATAAGCAACACATATAGAACACTAGGATTTTAGGTGGAAATCCAATGTGGGAGAAAACCTCCGTTGCCGTTGTCTCTTTCTTTTTTCTTATTCTATAAAAATATCTTCATTACATTTTGTATTGGTGCAGACTCTTACCAGCATGCCGACACCCACTTGCAGGAGGCTACAACCTCCACTCGTTCTCCAACACCCATTGGAAGGGAGCTACAACCCCCTAAACTCATTTACGGCTCCCATCGGAAGGGAGCTCCTACCCCCTTTCTGAAGACTGTAACCCTCATCTCCTTGTGGATCACTTTTCATAATGTTTCATACTGGATCCACTTGTCAAACGATCACCAAACAACTTGTAGGCCACCTTTAATCAAATTTTCATACTGAACCCACACCAACAAAAAGCCCAAACCAATATCCAAACTAAAATACTGAAACACAAATCTGAATCCCTGAATCTCTGTAATCAACTGAATCTTTCAAGCATCAAGCTAACTAATACAAAATCCAACCAGAACAAATGAACTTTAGAATATGTACACGACTGTTCTTAAGATAACCTGCGTATATGCGTGCTTCCTCTGCATAATATCTGTGTATAGATCTCAAACCGTTGACTGCTATAAACACTATCGAATTGAATCACTGTGTTAGTGACTAAATCATTGAAAAATTGAATCACAACAGATACATGAAAACCCAATCATCATAATCGATCAATATAACACTCCACAACTCAATTGACCCAAACAACATTGCCGGATACAAATAATGCTTATCAACACATCATTGACAGACAACAGCAAATAGGATAGACATCATCGACGTTTATCATCAAACAACACTGCAACCCTTGACCAGATTTGACTTAGAATATATACGTGGCTGTAATTAAGCAGACCAACGTATATACACTTATAATGTGGAACACTCGCGTATAAATCTCAGCATACTGAAAAACACATCTCAAAATATATACACGATTACCCAGAAATAAATCTGCGTATGTACACGACTATTTACAAAAAAAATTGCGTACAAATATGAAATTTTTCATTGCAAACACAATTCCCATTCCATAAACCTCACTGTCCCATATTCATATTACAACACCATTATAACCAAATATCTAACATTATTAGCTACATGTATAAACAGATCAAGCAAGTGTATTCATTTGTCTTTACTACACTTTTAGATCTATCAAATCCGAGCCATCTCCTTGCTCCTTGGTGCACACCTGTTTTAGATCAAATCACATATGAATAACTCATTTACTTGCACATTTAACACCTTGATCTCTATCTCTTTATATAGCTTTTGCCTTAGCCAATACCTTAGGTAAATCCTTTCATAATGTCATTAGTTTTGTTGATGGGATCAAATGAATGTTGCTGCTTTAATTACTATGGGCCAATACCATGGTAATGACCCCTGGTATCTAGATTACCATGGTTTGGATTATGTGCATGACTTTTACTCATAAGACCTGCGTATGTATGCAACCCTCTTCATAGGAACCACGTATACTTTCTCAAACTTTACTTTTGTCATCCTTCTGTAACTGAATTGCCATTTCTCTGTCCATATCCTCTGTAGCATCTGTACCAATTTGCTTGAGTTTCATAATAATCATATTATCACAATGTTGACATCTTTATCAAGCAGGTTGCCATCAAGGACAACACATTAGCTATAATGCCAACAATCTCCACCTTTGGACTTGATGGCAACCACTTTGGTTTTTGGACACCACCTGCAAACACCAAGACTTCTCTCCAAACACCTCTATCCAAATACCAAGTCTTCTCTCCCCCTTTGACATCAAGGGCAAAGGGTTGAATCATACTGAATGAAGTACTGCCCTTGTAGTGTTGATCGCTGAAGGTTTGATCTGTTGAATATGAATCATGAAACCTGCATACTGACCATGCTGAAGATATTCAAAATATTATAAGACTTCATGACTCAACAAAATATGGTTTTTTCTATCACCAATGGCTCATGATTACATTAGACATCCAACATATTGGACCCAAATTTTACATCAATGTCCCAACATAATGGGATTACACACATGACATGACTTGATCCCAATAGCCCATTCATGATTGAATTTTACAATGATTTACAACATGGGTCTTTTCATGACTTTTATATCAAGAGACATTTATGACACTTAGAATCAAAAGCCGAGACCTCAACAGTGAGGTAGCAAGACCATGATAGTCAACAATCATGCACCATATAGGAATCTGCAACATAATCATCTGATAACAACAATGTAAATGTCATAATGATAACAACATGAACGTCCTGATCATCAAGAAGTTATGTAAGATAAGACAATGAAGCATCAATCTCTCCATTATCATCAATATGTGACCAAGTATGCAATGTCTCCAAGCATCACTAATCAACTGCAGCAGAGGCATAAGATGGTACAATCAAGCTCTGTTAGCAACTCATCCCCTTGACTTGATGTCATCAAGGTCAACACACTCTCTCCACATATAGGAAGAGCCACAATCCTCAAGCAATAATATCAAACACTATAAGAAACATGTACATGCACCAATAACATATGTTCAAACAAAGAGAACCTTCAACATCACAAATCATAGAACTGATTGACAACATCATTATTAGAATAATGCTATTTAGTGTTTAATGCTCATTCTTATTAGCTGTTTCTATTTTTATCATTTTAGTAGTTTCTTAGAAGAAATTGGTTGTTTCTATTTCCTAATACAAACTTGATGTTTCTATTTCTGTAAATATCTTTGTATTACTTATTGAGCTTCATTTGCTCATGTAAATGGAATTCATTCATTGATTATGGTATCAGAGCTTTGGTATTATTTCGAAATAATTTTTCATAGCTTGACAAATTTAGTGCTTCATTTCGAAATTGCTCTTCTGTGGAGAATTTTTTTTTCCTTCAGTTTTCATTTAGGGTCACAGTCAGTAAATTGAAGGGCTCTAAACCTACGTGGTTTTAAATAAGTCCCGCAGGGATTTGGATCTAGTCCATTCTGTAGAACCTGGTACTTGCAATCGATCGATTGTGGAAGTTGGACCATTTTGGATCTGCTTGTGGAACATAACTCGCCGTATATCAGTTGGGTTTTGTCACACCAATTAGGGGATTGGCCGGATCAATCTCATCCCCATCGTTTTCTGCAGCAAAGTGACTGCAACTTCTCCTCCAATAGAAAAACCGATTAGCGCCTTCAAACAGCTGCTGCTTCAACTTGACTCAACGGTGGTAGGGCTTTCATTGATTTTTTTTTTTTGTTCGATTGGAGGTTCGGAGTGCACATGGACAGTTTTGCGTGAATTGCGCACAGGTTAGTATGCTCGAACAACCTGACAAGATATGCCTCCGTCGCTTCTTGCAATGCTAAAACCGCTGAGGACTGGCATCTCAAGTCCGTCTTGAAATCCTGGGCGATCTCACGAAGAAGGAACAGTGTCGGGCCTGAGTTGCACATTTTTCTTCCCGCGTGCCTAACGCGGCTCCTCCCTAGCATGAGACTATACTTTCGCCGTCTTAGTCACTGTCGCTATCGACAGATCAGGAGATCGAATTCCCCCAATATTGCTTGCTCAGAGCTAGATACTTATCCCGGTATTTTTCACGCTCAACATTTTTTTTTATGCCCAGTATTTTTTCATCGAGGATAGTTTTTTCGATCTGTTGGAATATCGACACGTATTGATCACTGTTGAGGATCTCGTGAAAGAAAAGCCTCAATTTCTTACCTGAGCGTGCTATAATGTATCTGAAGCTGTGTTGACAAAAAGGACTGTGGGAGTACCATTTTCTGTGGCCCGTAGCATTTAGTTAATCGTTGGTCTGCGTGTTTATCCACTGTTTCCTGGGCAGCGCATTTCATTGTTATGTGAAAGAAAGGAGTATTCAGTCAAATCTTTGTCAATTGACGGATTTTTTTTGTGTGGCTCGTTTTTTTTACCAAGGTATTTTATTTTTTTCCTTTGTTGAAATTTTTTCGATTACAGATTTGATGTGGGTTTTGTAATCTCTCAACTAGGTAGTCGTTAGAATTTTCTGGGTGCATAGTTTTCCGTGCCTCGATTTTTTCGAGTCAGCAGATTTGAATTTTGTTTCCAGCACCGGTCAGTTTTTTTTCGGATCAGCTGGCATCTGCATTAAAATTTGTGCCAGACTCCTTTGTTGTATTCCGTGTCTTTGGAAACGTGTAGATGGCCTCGCTAACCAATTTGATGTTGGAAGGCAGTCAGCGCTTTAATGGCACCATTATAACATTTGGAAACAGATAATGTTGACCATTTTTGAATATAGGCGTCTTGACCAGCTTGTTCTAAACAAAGAGCTCCGTCTTGGTACAACTGGTACTGATCAAGATAAGTTTGATGATCGAAATCGAGAGGTTGTTATGCTTCTCAAACTTTCTGTGACTGATGATCAGTTACCGCAGATTCCTTCCGGTAAGACAGTTGCCGAAATCTGGCAACATCTGAAAGAATTGCACAAGACATCCGACAAGAGCAGAGCCTTATTTCTCAAGAATCAATTGTTCTCCATCATGATGGACGAACATATGTCTTTATAGGAACATCTTAACAAGATTAAAGACATTCGAGATCAGCTCGAAGCCATTGGTCGGACCATGGAGGAAGAAGATATGGTAGTCTTATGAGCACTTCATAGAAACACTCAACATTACCTCCACTAATGTTGATATGAAGTTTCCGGAGTTATGCACCAAACTCATGCAGCAGGATCGTTGGAAACAACAGTTTGGTAGTGGTGCTTCATTAGCCTCCTTAGAAAATGCTTTTACTGCCAAATATCAGTCCTCTCAGTCCTTTCAGCAAAAAGGTTCTTCTCAGCCTTTTGATCCTGCTAGGAAGAAAAATGTGCAGTGTAATTATTGTCACAAGTTTGGCCACATGAAGAAAGATTGCCGACAGAGGATTGCTTCTGAATAGAAGAAACAGGAAGGGCCCCATCAGACAGCGAATGTTGCAGAACATTCCGAGCAGACAGAATTTGCCTTTTACGCCTTTATGGCTAAAAGGTCTTTAGATCATGTCCCATCTTCTGCTTGGTACATTGACTCTGGTGCATCACGCCATTTCTCTCACAGGCGTGACTGGTTTATTGACTTCTCACCTTTCAGTGATTCTGTGGTATTCGGCGGAGGTGAAGAGTACACAGTGGTTGGCAGAGGTATGGTTCAGATCCAGTCTGGTGGGCACACTCATCTTCCTGAATGTGTACTATGTTCCTGGTATGGAAATTAATCTGTTGTCTGCTAGCCAGATTATGAGGAACTCTCCTCAGCTTGATGTAGTGTTTAGTGCGCACAAGTGCTCCATTATCGACAGGGAGACTAGTCTTACGGTTGTTGTTGGCCCAGAAGATCATGGTCTATACAGGCTTCTTGACACTGGTGGTTCTCCCGAAGTGGCTCTAGCAGCTCGTTTTTCTCCTATCAGCACTCTGTAGCATCAACGATATGGGCATCTAAACATGTAGTATCTCTCTCAGCTCTCTCGGGAGGGATTTGTGTCAGGGTTACCTGATATTCAGACTCAGCAGTTGGGAGTATGCGGCGCCTGTCAAGCTGGCAAGCAACATCGGTCTTCATTCAAGGATGGAGAATCTTGGCGTGCATCTAAGGTACTCCAGTTAATTCATGTTGATATTTGTGGTCCTATGAATACACCTTCTATTACTGGTTGCAAATATTTTTTGCTTATTGTAGATGATTTCAGTAGAAAGATGTGGGTGTATTTTCTAAAATATAAATATGATGTATTTAGTATCTTTCAAAAGTTTAAATCCTTAGTTGAAAAAGAGTCTAGCTGTAATATCATAACTCTTAGGACAGATAATGGGGGGGGGGGAATTTTGTTCTTCTGCTTTCTCCAACTTCTGTGATACTTATGGCATCAAACGCTAGTTAACTACACCCTACACTTCTTAGCAGAACAGTGTTGTCGAACGCCACAACCGTACAATTATTGAAATGGCTCGTTCCATGTTACAACACAGGAGTTTTTCGAACAAAGGGCTGAAGCAGTATTTACTACTATCTAGCTTCTTAACCGATCACCTACTCAGGCTGTTTAGGGAAAGACCCCGAAGAGGTTTGGTCTGGCCGTAAGCCTAAGATTAGTCACCTCAAAAGTATCTGGCTCGGTTGCATATGTTTGGATTCTAGCTGCCAAGCGCTCTAAGTTGGATTCCAAAAGCCAGAAACTCATGATGACAGGGTACAGTGATCATCACAAGGCCTATAGGCTGATAGATATAGCCACTGGTCGTCTTAGCTTCAGTCGGGACGTAGTATTTGATGAAGACAGAGGATTCTTTCAGTCTCCTCCTTCTGATCAGTGTTCTAAGGATCAGCCTCACAGTGTTCTTCTTCTGGTAGGTCCACCTGATGGGAGGGATGATGCAGCATCAGTATTTGATGATGCATTACCTGAGCTTCCTCTGGAAAATAACCCTCCTCTTGCTGCTCCTATTGTTCTTGAGCCTTCTCCGCCTCCTTCTGATATTGGTTCCTCTACTCTCCGCTAAGGGTACATCTGAGTGGGAACAGGCTATGGAAGTTGAATTCCAGAGTCTTCAGAAGAATCACACGTGGACCCTTTCTAATCTTCCTGCAGGGAAAAAGCCCATTAGCTACAAATATTAACATCTCCAAACCAACTTAACCAAGTGCAAGACACCATGCAACAAGAAGTGCTTAAGAAACCATAATGACAACAATGGACTATTAGAAGCATAACATATGCTCCCCTTGAACTTGTGCCAACTTCTCACCATCAACTCTGATCACATCCATCACATCAACTAGCAAATACACCAAAGAACCATTTCAATAACAACAATATAAGATCAACTCATAACCTTATCAAGAATCAATCATCATTTCTAAGCAATAGAAGGGAAGTATTAACTGTCTACAAGAAGTCAATATCAGAACCAAAAAGCTAATAATAACTGATGGAAGCATATGAGAAGCTCCCGTTGAATCTGTGCCACTTCTTTTTCATTGCTGAGAATCATACATGATTGTCTAGATCTAAAACCACGTATACACGCATTTGTCTTCCATAAGATCTGTGTACAAAAAGTAAACTACTAGTGATTACAGCTACAGTTCCTCTTGAACATGACATGCCTATTAGAACAATTAGCAGAGTGATGAGGCAGGAATCATTCCTAATTTTTGTCTGAGATATTTAAAGGAATCAAGTGGAAGTGACTTGGCAAATAAATCTGCAACTTGTTCATTTGAAGGAACATATTCCAACTTGACTTTTTGTTCAAGCATTTGCTTTCTTAGAAAATGGTATTTGATTGGGATGTGCTTAGTTTTGGTGTGCATGACCAGATTTTTAGAGATACTTATGGCACTAGTGTTGTCACAGAGAATAGGTAATAGGTTCATGACAAGTGACTTGAATGTCTTGCAATGTTTGGATCATTCATAGAAGTTGAGTACAACAAAAGGCAACAACAACATATTCTGCTTCAACAGTTGATAAAGCAATAACATTTTGTTTCTTGCTAAACCAAGAAACTAAGCGAGGTCCCAAATAAAATGCTCCTCCATTAGTACTTTTGTAGTCATCAACATTACCTGCCCAGTCTGCATCTCTGTGTAAGCATGAAGTGCAAAGTCTACATTTTTGGGATATCATAGACCAACATCCTGAGTGCCTTCCAGATACTTGAATATCCTTTTGATTGCTTGGAGATGAGTTTCCTTAGGATTTGCTTGAAAATCGTCCAACTATGGCAACTACATGCATAATGTCAAGTCTTGTACCTGTAAGATAAATCAAGCTGCCACTCATAGATCTGTATTCGGGTTGATTAACTGTAGGAGAATCATCATTCTGGCTTAGATTATAATATATATCCTGCTACCATTGGTGTGCATATAGGTTTGCAATCTTCCATTCCATATTTCTTCATAATCTGCTTCAGATACTTGGTTTGAGAGAGAGATACAATCTTTAGTTTGATGAACTTGAAGACCAAGAAAGTATGTTAGCTCACCAAGTAAAGACATTTCAAATTCCTGTTGGATAGTTTAAGCAAATCCTTGACTCATAGATTCAACATTGCTTCCAAATATGATGTCATCTACATAAACCACTACTATCGAAATTTTGTCTTTGTCAAATTTGATATATAAATTGCTATCTGCAGATCTTTTCTTGAATCCTTGTTGCTGAAGATATCTATCAAGATGATAATACCATGCACAAGGAGCTTGCTTTAACCAATACAATGTCTTCTTAAGTTTGCAAACAGGATTTTTATCATTGCCAAGTATGAATCCTTTAGGTTGTTCAATATAAACTTCTTCTAGATCCCCATTTAAAAACGCAGATTTAACATCCATTTGATATACTTTAAAGTTATGAAAGTTGGAAAATGCAAGCAACATTCTTATGGCTTCAAGTCTAGCTACAGGTGCAAATGTCTCTTCAAAGTCCATCCCTTCCTGTTGAGCATAGCCTTTGCATAGTTTTGCTTTGTTTCGAATTACTTTTCCATTTTCATTTTGTTAAAATTGGCAACTAGGTACAAACTCCATGTGGGTCTTCTTATTCATGGCAGCTGATATTTTTCTTGGATTCCTCTCATCGAGAGTTGTAGGATTGATTTAAAGATCATCTGATTTCGATAAGTATTCATGGAGATATGAATTTATTTGTGTTATGGGACAATTCGTCAAGGTCGGCCAACAACCAAATTGCCCCCATCTATCCTCAACCTTTTACTATAAAAGGAGGTGGCTTGCAAGTCATTTGTCACTCATCTCATATGATCTTTTCCTCTCCACTCGTTTGGGTTTTGGTGGAAGGAAAAGTCACTAAGAGTATATGCTGCTCTAATGGATGCCCTAAATCCTATATGCTGTCATGGAAGGGATGCCTAAATCCTATACGATGTCATGGAAGAGATGCCTAAATCTTATATGTTGTCATGGAAGGGATGCCTAAATCCTATACATTGTCATCCTTATGCTAAACACTGTAATGGAGGATCTAGTCTCCTAGCCGCAGTACACGTAGCAAGAAGGGACACTTATACTCTATGAAGAGAAGGCCTTAAACCACAGTATGAAGAGGCTTTCATCTAGACCTATTCGCAATAAAGGTGGTCCACTCTCAGTTGAAGATACGCAGCCCTAGCTGCACTAACCATAGGCCTGATCCATAGCTATTGTACAACCCTCACTCTCAGTCCAAACAAGGTGACTACATTGCTGTCCTATCTGGCCCATCCACTGTAAGGAACAACACCTAACCTCATCAAGTGAAAGGTCACTTGGCCACAGTAAAATAGGTTTCAACGTTGAAGTGGCCTGAGGCCTCAAGATGCTGTAAAGGGGTTCTAAATTCGTAATAGATGACAACGTTGTACCAAGGTAATGAATAAGCTTGTTCCAAGATTTATCTAGGCCTATTGAAAGAATTTACAAGTTACAACTTGCTGCTTTGCTAGGCTGCAAGCCATAGCAAGCAGCTAAGGCTGTCCTGAGGTCACAACGTAGCGTGTATTATATAATGGTGCAACATAGTGCACAGTGATGGGTACAACAGTGAATGGTGCAGCATAGTGCACAGTGACAGTGGTGTAGCACAGTGCTGCATAGTGCAGTATGATGAATAATGCAGCATGATGATGAAGAGCAGCATGTTGGGTACCACATGATGAGGTACAACTCAGTGATGGTGCATCATGGTGCAACACAGTGATAGGTACAACAAGTTGATGGAATCACCTGTGTTCAGATCAGCTACCTCATGTGACATCTTCTTAGAGAAGATCTCTGCTCTTATTTTGATAAGTCAAAGTGTTGACTTCTGATGTATATGTACTATCTCTCTCTCTGTTGAACTATTGAAGAACATAAGAAGAATTGATCAAGGGTTTCCCCACATTGGGGTTTGTCCCTAGCTGGCGCCACATCTTGTGTCCTCTTGTCTTGGCTTGTTTTCTGCGATTTATGTTTATGTTCTATTTTCATTTTACTATCATGCTAAATGTGATTGCTAATGTGGAATTGATATTGAGCTAATATGGAAAATTGAAGTAAATTTGCTCCAAGCATAGAACATACCTAAAATTAACATGGGATCAGAGCTAAGGTGAAGACAAAGCCCAAGCAAGAGTGAAAGAGCAATCACCAAAGACAATTGAAAAGGACAAAAGGCTCAATGGGTTCCTCATCCCTCTTCAAATTCCCCAAGGGTGAAGTCAAATCAAAGAAGATTATCAGAGTGGCGCAGCGGATGCATCTGAAGGCCTACCTAAAGAGGTCACTTCAATGGGAAGTCTGGATCTAAGAATGGAAAGAAAGGCAGATGCCTTGCTTGCAATAAGTTTGGCCATTATGTGAAGGAGTGTCTGAAGAGAAGGGACACATCACTTGATGATGATATCAATCATTCCAGGGACATTTTCAATGATTGAAGGAATGACAGGTACAACGACAAAGGAAAAGGAAATGCAAGTCATCAAGGAAATGGTCGATTCTTCAAAGAAAGCAACGAACTCTAGGTATAAAGAATCAAATGTTGTTTCTGATAAGCTAAAGGAGTATTATCTTATATTGGCCCTCTCCACTACTTCTCCTCCAGACTCTTTGGGAATCTGGCTTATTGATTGTAGTGCAAGGAAGCTCTCTCTAATTTGGTAGAGATGGAAACAATTGTGGGGATTATACTTGGAGCCAGTGCCACCTATCCCGGAAAGGGTGTAGGGAATGTTACCCCTCAATTGAATGAGGGTAATACGATTCATTTACAAGAATATCTTTATGTACCTGATATCAAGAAGGACCTGGTGTCAATTTCGGCAATGGAAGTCAAAGGTCTCAAGGTGGAATTCATCGATGGAAAGGTACGTGTTTGAAAATGGAATTCTCAAAGATGCTTTTACTCATGGGTTCAGGGTTGGCAATTTGTATCAAGTTGCAGGAAGTCCATTGGGGACCATGTCGTGTGACACATCTCTTCAATGGCACCGAAGGTTTGCCCATCTTCATTATAAGGCCCTACCCGATGTGAGTCAGATGGTGACATGGATGCTTGAATTCAAGAAGAGCACGGAGGTACATGTCCGAGATGTAGCGAAGGAAAATCTTACAAGGGGACCATTCCCCTCATGTAGAAAGTTCACAAGTTTGGAACAACCCGAGGGGTTTGAGATTCAAGATCGGGAATCTCACGTATGCAGGTGGAAGAAAGCCCTCTATGGCTTGAAGCTAACACCCTGGGCTTGATATGAGAGGATTGATAGCTATCTGATGACGCTGAGATTCACTAGGAGTGAAGCCGATCCAAACCTTTGCTTTGAGGTTGTGGATGATAGACCTCTCATACTAGCACCTTATGAGGACGACCTCTTTCTGACAGGTGTAGACCCTCTTATTTGCAAAAGTAAGAGGGAGTTGGATTCCAGATTTGGAATGATGAACTGCAAGCTCGTGACTACCTCGATGAAGCCTAACTTTAAGAAGTGATGCGGTAGTGATGTCAGACTTGATTTGGGAAATGCCTTTGAGTTTCATAAACTCATACTAGCATTGATGTTCTTGGTGAACTCCCGTCCAGATATATATGTTTTGCAGTTAGCATGCTAAGCTCATATATGGTTGAGCTTCACTGGATTGGTGCCAAGAATCATTTGAGATATCTTCAGGGCACAATCTCTCATGGGTCGAGATACACTGCTGAAAATGTGAAGCTGCATGATTATTCTGATGTTGATTAGGCATGCAGTGTGGAGGATCGCAAGAGCACTTCTAGGTGTTGGTTCTCTTTGGGTTCTGATTCGATATCTTGGATGAGAAGGAAGCAGAAGTCGGTTGTTTTGAGCATCGATGAGGCCTGATACATAGTAGTGAGTATGGCCTCTTGTGAAGCTGTCTGGTTGTGGAAGCTCTTCAGTGAGCTGTTTGGACACGTGCTGGATATCGTTGTGATCTTTTGTGACAACCAGAGGGGGATTCGATTGTTGAGGAATCCAGTGTTCTATGATCGCTTAGACATCAGGTACCACTTTATCTGGGATATGGTACATCGAGGAGCAAGAAGGCTCCATCGCATTGGGACTGATGTGCAGGTCGCCAATATTTTGTCAAAGCCCCTGGAAAGGTCAAATTCTTAACTTTCCAAGAATGACTAGGAGTCGTGGAGAGACTCTCTCCTAAGGGTCTTGTATGATATGGACATTGAGCTTTGGGAGCTCGGGGGGCTTGGGGGTACATCGTGGAGCGATGAGCAACCATAGGGTGAGTGGTTCAGCCTTCCCCTAGTGGTCTGCTATGTAGGCAGGATGAGTGGTTCATCCTTCTCCTGCTAAGACACATCATAGGGTGAGTGGTTCAACCTTCCCCTAGTGTTTTGTTGTGTACAGGGTGAATGGTTCAACCTTCCCCTGGGATACCCTTGGCGACATGTAGGCAGGATGAGTGGTTCATCCTTCTCTTGCTGAGATATCCTAGCCATGCAGTCTGGGATTCATGGGAAATACCTCTCGTCTGGCCAATGAGTAGGGAAATGAGGATAGGGACCATAGTAGTACTGATGGACCCATCGTGTATCTACTGTACTCCCTATGCTAGGATGATATTGATATGGGATCAATTGGAATTGACTTTGGGTCAGTAAGAGTGATATGACTCAGTATCTTTTGGAACTGATTTCGGATCAATAAGAGTGGTATGATACACTCTATTTATTTGGAATTGATTTCGGATCAGTAAGAGTGGTATGATACACTCTCTTTATTTGGGACAGATTCCAGATCAGTAAGAGTGGTATGAGACACTCTCTTTTATATGGGACCGACTTCGGGTCAGTAGAGGATGGTATGATACATTCTCGATCACTTCTTCTTCATAGTTTAGCAGAGTAGTGCAGGGCATTGATGGTAGAGATAGTACAGTCTGGTAGATGGATTAGCAGATGGAGTTCTCCCTAGTTGAGAGGGAGTGTTAAAATTGGCAACTAGGGCCAAATTTCATGTGGGTCGTCTTATTCATGGCAGCTAATATTTTTCTTGGATTCCTCTTATCGAGAGGTGTAGGATTGATCTAAAGATCATCCGATTCTGATAAGTATTCATGGAGATATGAATTTATTTGTGTTATGGGACAATTCATCAAGGTCGGCAAACAACCAAATTGCCCCCATCTATCCTCAACATTTTATTATAAAGGAGGTGGCTTGCAAGTCATTTGTCACTCATCTCATGTGATCTTTTCCTCTCCACTCGTTTGGGTTTTGGTGGAAGGAAAAGTCACTAAGAGTATATGCTGCACTAATGGATGCCCTAAATCCTATACGCTATCATGGAAGGGATGCCTAAATCCTATACGCTGTCATGGAAGAGATGCCTAGATCTTATATGCTGTCGTGGAAGGGATGCTTAAATCCTATACGCTGTCATGGAAGGGATACTTAAATCCTATACGCTGTCATGGAAGAGATGCCTAAATCCTATACGCTGTTATGGAAGGTATGCCTAATTCCTTATGCTAAACGTTGTCATCCTTATGCTAAACGCTGTCATGGAGGATCTAGTCTCCTAGCCGCAGTATATGCAACAAGAATGGACACTTATACTCTGTGAAGGGAAGGCCTTAAACTGCAATTTGAAGAGGCTTTCATCTAGCCCTATCTGCAATAAAGGAGGTCCACTCTCAGTTGAAGATGCACAACCCTAGCTGCACTAACCACAGGCCTGATCCGTAGCTATTATACAACCCTCACTCAGTCCAAACAAGGTGACTACAATGCTGTCATATCTGGCCCATCCGCTGTAAGGAACAACACCTAACCTTTCAAGTGAAAGATCACATGGCCACAATAAAAGAGGTTTCAACGTTGAAGTGACCTGAGGCCTCAAGACGCTGTAAAGGGTTCTCTATTCACAATAGATGACAACGTTGTACCAAGGTAATGAATAAACTTGTTCCAAGATTTATCTAGCCCTGTTGAAAGAATTTACTAGTTACAACTTGCTGCTTTGCTAGGCTGCAAGCCATAGCAAGTAGCTAAGGCTGTCCTGAGGTCACAACGCAGGGTTGTATTATATAATGGTGCAACATAGTGCACAATGATGGGTACAACAACGAATGGTGCAACATAGTGCATAATGATTGGTTACAATAGTGAATGGTGTAGCACAATGCACATTGATGAGTACATTGTGATGGGTACAACAGCGAATGGTGCAACATAGTGCACAGTGATAGTGGTGCAACACAGTGATGCATAGTGCAACATGATTAATAGTGCAGCATGATGATGAAGAGCAACATGTTGGGTACAACATGATGAGGTACAACTCAATGATGGTGCAACATGGTTGTTAAGTTATGGTATGTTCTATGCTTATAACAATTTACTTCTTTTTCTTATTATATTCCACAGATTAGCAATCACATGTACATAAAAGTAAAGTGCAGATAGAACATTAAATGATCGACAGAAAACAAGCCAAGACAAGAGACACAAGATGTGGCGGCTAGCCAGGAACAAACCCCACAATGTGTGGGGAAACCCTTTGATCAAATCTTCTTTTATCTTCAATAATTCAGCAGGGAGAGATAGTACAATAAATCTGATTTATATCAGCAGTAGCAAACCCTAGATCAACAACATCAGCATTAGCGGCTTCATCATCAAAACTAGGGCAATCGATATCTCACAAATCCACTGTCGGATCGGCTTG
This sequence comes from Pinus taeda, assembly GCA_000404065.3. Lineage (NCBI taxonomy): Eukaryota > Viridiplantae > Streptophyta > Pinopsida > Pinales > Pinaceae > Pinus > Pinus taeda. Next base: position 60,684 of record APFE031096421.1, read on the forward strand.
ATTCCACCAGCAAAAGTTGCAGCCTTTAGAGGAGGTTCAGATGAACCTACAACGCAGTTCAGATGAGGAGATATTCTAGTCCACGCAGGTCAAACTTCACTTCTGCAGTTGCAGCTTCAGTGTCAGCAGCTTCCTTCAAACTAGGGCAGTCTATAACTCGCAAACCGTCCGTATGATCGACTTGATTCCACCACCAAAAGTTGCAACCTTCAGAGGAGGTTTAGATGAACCTACAACGTAGATCAGACGAGGAGGTTTGATGGTCCACGCTGGTCAAAGTTTGGATCTGTAGTTGCAGCTTCAGTTTCACCAACTTCCGGCTTCACATGTGTGAGAGAGAGACCCTTTTCTGTGCAGTAGAGAAGAGACTCTTTTTTGCGCAGTAGAGAGAGAGATGTGATGAGATGAATGAATGCAAATGAGGAAAAGTCTTCCTGTATTTATACACAATTGTTGATGTTTGAATAGATGCGACTGTTGGGCTTCTGAGCCTACATGTGTTGTAGGTCGGCTTGATAATAATTCCATAATCAAAATAAATTCATATCTCCATGAATACTTATCAGAATCGGATGATCTTTACATCAATCCTACACTCGACAAGAGGAATCTAATGAACATATTATTAGCCATGAATAAGATGACCCACATGAAGTTTGGCCCTAGTTGCCAATTTTAACACTCCTTCTCAACTAGGGAGAACTTCATCTGCATTTGTTTGTCGGTCGCTACTATGCATCCATCAAATGCACTGCCCTGTACAGTTTGACCCTTGCCCTGCTCTGCTCTATTATGCTTGTTTTGCTTTGTCTTGTTCTGCCCTGTACTGATCTGTACGACTCTGCTCTGTTATGCTCTGCTCTGCTTTTGTCCGAATTATGAAGAAGAAGAAATGATCGAGGATGTATCATACTGACTCAAAGTCAGTCTTAGAGTATGTACCACTGGTCCCAGACCAGTCTCAACCAACCCGAAGTTAGCGTCATAGTGCGTACAACTCCTACCACTGGTCCTAGACCAGTAACGTCCTCCACTAACTCAAAGTCAATCTCAGAGTGCGTACCACTGGTCCTAGACCAGTAACAACCAACCCGAAGTCAGTGTCATAGAATGTACCACTCCTCCCACTGGTCCGAGACCATTATCATTGATCCTAGATCAATGGAGGTCATCCTAGCGTAGGGAGTACGATAGATACAACGATGCGTCCATCGGTACTACTATGGTCTCTAACTTCATTTCCCTGCTCATTGATCAGATGAGAGGTACTTCCCATGAGTATCAGACTGCATGGGTAGGATGTCTCGACTGGAGAACTTAATCAATCCCGTCCTCACAGGAGAACACATCAATCTTGCTACAATCGCCATGGAGAACACATCAATCCAAGTCGCCATGGAGAACACATCAATACAGGCCTCACAGGAGAACACATCAATCCAGGCCTCACAGAAGAACACATCAATCCTGCTACAATCGACATGGAGAACACATCAATCCAAGCCTCACAGGAGAACACATCAATCCTACTACAATCACCTTGGAGAACACATCAATCCAGGTCTCACTGGAGAACACATCAATCTTGCTACAATGTCGCCACGGGGTGTACATGTATACCACCAGGGGATAGTGAATCATCTTGTGGTCATATGCTGCTCCAAGAAGTACCCCACACCCCCCTGGAGCTCCCAGAGCTCAATGCATCAGACAAGACCCTCATTGGAGGGTCTTTGAACAACTCCAAGTTGTTCTTGGAAAGTCAAGAATTTTACTTTCCCAAGGGGCTTTGTTAGAATGTTGGCGACCTGTTCATCTGTACCTATATGTTGGAGCCTTATAGCTCCCTGCTGCACCATATCTAGAATATAGTGGTACCTGATATCCATATGCTTGGAGGGATCATGAAATACGGGATTCTCTAACAAACGAATCCCACTATGGTTGTCACAAAGGATCACGGTGGTATCCAATGTAAATCCAAACAGCTCACTAAAGAGCTTTAGCAACCAGACTGCCTCACAAGAGGCCATGCTAGCAACAATATACTCTGCTTCGGCGGTGCTCAAGGCCACCGACTTCTGCTTCCTACTCATCCAGGATTTCAAAGCAGATCCCAAGGAGAAACAACACCCGGAAGTGCTCTTATGGTCCTCCACATTGCCGGCCCAATCAGCATTTGTGTATCCAAATAGTCTCACATCTCCGACAGTGTATCTTAACCCATAAGTGATTGTGCCACGAAGATATCTCAACAGATTCTTGGCACTAATCCAATGTATGTGGTGGGGTTCAATCATATGTTGACTCAACGTGTTGACTGCGAAGCATATATCTGGACGGGAGTTCACTATGAACATTAATGCTCCGACGAGTTGCCGATACTCGGTAGCATTTCGTAAAATAGGTCTAGCAACACTACCGCTTAACTTCTTGAAGTCAAGCTCCATCGGGGTAGTTATAGGCTTGCAGTCTGCCATGCCAAATCTTTCCAATATCTTCACCACATATTTTCCTTGAGATAGGAAAATTTCCCTTGGCTTCTGCCAGACTTCAAGTCCTAGGAAATAGTGCATCAGTCCTAGGTCCTTCATTTCAAATTTAGAAGCCAACTCCCTCTTACATTTGTTGAATGAGAGGGTTGCACCTATTAGAAAGAGGTCATTCCACATACAACACCAGTATGATGTTGTCATCTTCAACCTTATATTAAGGTTAGATCGACTTCACTCCTAGTGAATCCTAGCTTCATCAAGTAGCTATCGATCCTCTCATACCATGCTCGGGGTGCTTGCTTCAGCCCATAGAAAGCCTTCTTCAACCTGCATACATGAGATTTTTTATCATGAATCTCAATCCTTCGGGTTGCTCCACGTAGACCTCTTCTTTGATCGAACCATGCAAGAACGTGGTCTTGACATCCATCTGATGTAGTTTCCATCCTAGTGAAGCCGCAAGGGCTATGATCAAGTGGATGGTGGTATATCTGGCAACAGGTGCAAATATCTCGTCATACTCCTTTTCTTTCGGTTCCTTGGTGCCGACTTCTTGAGAGCTCCTCAAAGTAGGAAGATTGTTCATCTTGTTGAGAGCCATATCTTCGTCAAAGGTGACATCATGACTAATCACGACTTCCCTTTGATCGGCTACATAGATTCTATAGCCCTTAGTATTTTCACCATAGCCCACGAAGATTCCTTTCTTTCCAGATGCACCCAATTTATTCCTTTTCTCTTTCGGCACATGAAAATATACAGGGCTTCTAAAATTTCTAAAATGAGATATGTTAGGTTTCTTGCTGGTGAACATTTCTTCAAGAGTCTTGGAACCCAATGCCTGATGAGGGCATCGATTTTGTACATATACGACGGTGTTTGCAGCTTCAGCCCATAGAAACTTCGGAAGTCTTTGATCATAGAGCATAGCACGGACAACTTCCACAATCATACGGTTCTTCCTTTCCGCCACACCATTCTGTTCAAGAGTGTACTGTGTAGTAGTCTCCCTCTTAATGCCAACCTCTTTACAAAAGTCATGAAACTCATTAGATTCATATTCAGTCCCATTATCAGTCCTTAAGATCTTGATCTTCTTTTCGGTTTGATTCTTGATCAAAGCTTGAGATGTGTCACAGGACATGACACCTAGCGAACTTCCTCCGACCTGATATAATGAATCAACTCGAAACCCAAGAGTGAAGGCATCTTCAATATTGTTTTTCCATGCATGTAGCTTGCCTTCGCTGAAGGTCACCTTGTAGCCTTTGTCTTCCATTGCCGAGATGGACACTAGGTTCTTTTTGAGGTCAGGTACATATAATACATCTTGTAAGTGGATCGTATTACCTTGATTCAATTTAAGAGAGACATTGCCTACACCTTTCACGGGGTATTTCATGTCATCTCCAAGGACAATTTCTAGGTTAGTTTCTTTCTCTACCAGATTATGGAGTACTTCTTTGTAACCAGTGAAGTGCCTTGAGGCACCACTATCAGTGAGCCAAATTCCCATTGAGTCCGAAGGAGCAGAGGTAGATAGGGCAGCTGGTAGATAATATTTAGCCTGCTTATTGTCAACAGTGTTAGATTCATACCTGGAATTTCTAGCCTTCTTGAATGGTTGTCCTCTTCCTTGATTTCCAGCACTCCTTTTACCTCTGCTATTAGATTTGCCATTCCGTTGATTGCCATGGGAGGGATTGTGATCATCATCTCGGTGAGAGTCCTTTCTATCAGGGCATTCCCTTGGATAGTGTCCTGCTTTATTGCAAATGTAACATTGTCCTTTTCTTCCACCCTTAGGTCCAACCTTTCTTTTTGATTTCGACCCGAAATTATTTCTTTTCTTAGCATGAGAAGAAAAAGCAGCTGGAGGACCTTTAGGCAAGGGCATTGCTTGCTCTTCTACCCTTGTTTCTTCTTGAATGCATCTTGCCATTAATTCCTTGAAACTAGGAATTACATTATTGTTCAGAAGAGTAGTCCTGAACACGTACCATTCGGATGGTAACCCTCCAAGAGTTGTGAGTGCCATTTCCCTGTCAGTAATAGTTTCCCCAATAGATAGGAGATCGTTCTTGATCTCGGTGATTCTTAAGAAGTATGCTTGCATACTCTCATTTTTACCTTTCTTGATTTCCCTCAGCTTATTTCTAAGAAACAAAACTTGATTTGCATCAATTGACTTTAAATAAACTCACCAGTCTATTGTAGATTTCCTTGGAGGTGTCGAGTTCAGAGATGTAGGCCACCAAGTGCTTGTTGATAGAGTCCCGGATGATCTTCTTTGTTTTGACTTCCCCATTTTTCCATTTGTTCCAGGCAGCAGCGGATGCATTTGATGGAGGCTCAACAATATTGCCTCTTACATGGTCCAACACTCTTTGATCTTTTAGGGTTAGATCGATAGACATCTTCCATCCGTGATAGTCAGCTTTCTCACGGAGCTTGTCTTTGGCAAGAAAGAGTGTTGAGGACCCCACAGTTCTTTTAGGATAGCCTTGCCAATCTTCTCTTCGGTGACTGCTCTTGCTCTTGCTCTTGCTCGGGTTTTGTCTTCACCTCAGCTCTGATACCATGTTCAGTTATGGTATGTTCTATGCTTATAACAATTTACTTCTTTTTCTTATTATATTCCACAGATTAGCAATCACATGTACATAAAGTAAAGTGCAGATAGAACATTAAACGATCGATAGAAAACAAGCCAAGACAAAGACACTAGATGTGGTGGCTAGCCAGGGACAAACCCCACAATGTGTGGAGAAACCCTTTGATCAAATCTTCTTTTATCTTCAATAATTTAGCAGAGAGAAATAGTACAATAAATTTGATTTATATCAGCAGTAGCAAACCCTAGATCAATAGCATCAGCATTAGCGACTTCATCATCAAAACTAGGGTAGTTGATATCTCACAAACGGACTGTCGGATCGGCTTGATTCCACCAGCAAAAGTTGCAGCCTTCAGAGGAGGTTTAGATGAACCTACAACATCAGTTTAGATGAGGAGATCTTTTGGTCCACGCAGGTCAAACTTCACTTCTACAGTTGCAGCGTCAGTTTCAGCAGCTTCCTTCAAACTAGGGCAATCGATATCTCGCAAACCGTCTGTCGGATCGACTTGATTCCACCACCAAAAGTTGCAGCCTTCAGAGAAGGTTCAGATGAACCTACAACGCAGATCAGAAGAGGAGGTTTGATGGTCCACGCTGGTCAAAGTTTGGATCTATAGTTGCAGCTTTAGTTTCAGCAGTCTCTGGCTTCACATGTGTGAGAGAGAGACCCTTTTCTGCGCAGTAGAGAAGAGACTCTTTTCTGCGCAGTAGAGAGAGAGAGATGTGATGAGATGAGTGAGTGCAATAGGGAAAATCCTCCTTATTTATACACACTGTTGGTGTTTGTTGTTGATTTTTGCCACTGTTGGGCACCTGAGCACATGTGTTGTTAGGTCTACTTGATAATAATTCCATAATTCAAAATAAATTTCATATCTTCCTGTTGAATACTTATCGGAATCGGATGATCTTTAGATCAATCCTACACCTCTCGATGAGAGGAATCTAATGAACATATTATTAGCCATGAATAAGATGACCCACATGAAGTTTGGCCCTAGTTTCCAATTTTAACAATGGTGCAACACAGTGATAGGTACATCAAGGTGATGAAATCACCTCTGTTCAGATCAACTACCTCATGTGACATCTTCTTAGAGAAGATCTCTGCTCTTATTTTGACAAGTCAAAGTGTTGACTTCTGATGTATATGTACTATTTCCCTCTCTGTTGAACTATTGAAGAACATAAAAAGAATTGATCAAGGGTTTCCCCACATTGGGGTTTGTCCTTGGTTACCGCCACGTCTTGTGTCCTTTTGTCTTGGCTTGTTTTCTGCGATTTATGTTTATGTTCTATCTGCATTTTTCTATCATGCTAAATGTGATTGCTAATCTGGAATTGATATTTAGCTAATATGGAAAATTGGAGTAAATTTGCTCCAAGCATAGAACATACCTAAAATTAACAAATTTATTCTTAAACACCCACTTTGTCCTAATTACATTTTTATTATGAGGCCTTGGTACAAGTTCACATGTATGGTTCTTTTCTATTTGATCAAGTTCTTCATGCATTTATTTAACCCAACATTCATCTTTGCTTGCTTGATTCACATTTTGAGGTTCAATTGTAGATAGTAAGGTTAAGTGACTAGACGATGAACGATCCAACAAAAGTTCTTTTAGTTTGCTAAGTCACCTGACACGGGTACATGAGACACACAAGACACAAGGATTCGAGTGTCTGACATTGGCACGTAGACCCCTCGGAATAGGACACATTATCTATCTATCTATCTATCTATATATATATTATATATATATATATATATATATATATATATATATATTAAAAATTAGATATTTCTTACACAAATTCTCATTCATTATACAAATTCAAACATAGATCTAGATTCTACATTGTAAATTTAAAATTTGTAAGTTTTACAAAGTAACATTATGCATACAAATAGAATTGTGACAGATTCGTCAATGATCCAATAGGAGAAAGACAAGAAACTACAGTTTTCTCATTAAGTCATCAAAATCAAAATGTGTTATATAGGTAGTAGCAATGCCAATAGCAAATAGAAATAGCAAATACAAAACAACTACAAGCCTCAAGGCAGTAGGTAGTTCACAAGTCATCAATCATCATCATCAAAATCAACATCACTGTCATTTTCATGGTCACCATTGCTCTCCTCTACTGCATCCTCCTCCTCTGTATCCAATGTCTTCTTTGCATCTATTGGTGTGGAGGATGACCCCTCAACAGTATCACCATCATCAAAAGTGGCAGGCTCTAGCACTGGCTCATTAAGATCCAAGTTGGCCAATGCCAACTCAACACTGCTTTCCAAACCCATATCATCATGAAAGACATCCCACATCTTTGTCTTTCCCTTCAACCACTCATCCCTCTACCTGTAAATAAGACGAAGGTTGGTGTGCACATACACCATTGTCTCCGCCATGGAATGCTCAAGCTTGCTCTTCTTCACACTATAGAAATTCCCATATGTGCTCCAATTCCTCTCGCAACAAGAAGATGGAGTCACCTGAGAGATGAGCCTCATGGCCAACTGCTGTAGATGAGGGCTTGTTGCCCCATGAGTTGCCCACCAAGAATAGGGCTTCTTAGCCCCCTTGTCTCTAATCACATCATATCCTGCAAATCGACCAGTGCCAGTGGAAAACTCTACAAAAGCATTCTCCACCTCATCAAGGGATGCTCTATTGTGAAAAATCCACCTCAATGCATCCATCCTCCCCTGTGATATTTCAACATCCATGTGAGGAGGGAATCTGCGGGAAGGTCCACCATTTAGCCAGTCATGGCTATAGTATTTTGGGTTCAATGAGTGAGCCAAACAATGCAAAGGTGTGCAATTCTTGTCCCATCTATTGACAAGAATATCCTGTATGGTCGTGAAGAAGGCCTCTAATGATCTCATACTTAGGGCACTCACTCTGTAAGATAATGGTCTGTATCTGCAATTCGTAGCAAAGCAATGATAGGGTCCATGATCTAAATAAGTAGATCTACCCTCTCCCACCAAGCATCATCTAACACCATGTCCTTCACTCTTTTTGAGGTTGCTTGATTTGTTTTCCTCCAAAAAGACCAAAACTTTGAAATAACCATGGCTCCAGGAGTGGTCTTGACCTCCCTCAACCTCTTCAACATGATGAATGAAGAGTCAAATCGTGTATCTGCAATCTTCAACAATGATAGATTGGTGTACTCCTTGTAGATTGTGAGGGCATTTGTATGATTTTGTACAAAGTTGTGGATATACTGTGCATCCTCAATAATACTTCCAATCCAAAGCACATTAGAAGCAATAGATTTAAGTGCTACATTCAAGGAATTGACAATGCAAGGTGTCCAAAATACTTGTGGATATTTAGCTTCCACAATCATGCTAGTTGTTGGTGTGTCCTCAAGAAGCCCTCCAAATTTCATGAGATTTCAACGGTTGGATCTTGAGATATCACAAGCCCTATCTCAAAAACCAATTTTTGTCCTTGGTTTTCCTTAAGCTAGTTACCTCATAGGGATTGTTGTGCCACCTTTCATTGAAATTTTTTTCTTTGATCCCCTTCTCTTCCCTGATTAGTTCAAGCTCATCATTGGTTGCTAAACCTTCCCCCCTTGACCTAACTTGGGGTCCATTTGGTCCCGCGTGGTCCCGTTTCCTATCAAAGCTAACTTTTCAAGGATCACTTAGGAATCCAAGTTCCATAAGGATTTTGAGGAATAGGAAGCTCCATTGCATGACATACTCCCTAAAACTAACCCTCAAATTTGCATCAGCCTTTCCTAGAAAAACCCTACACCTTGTTTACAAAGCAAGCAAGCCCTAATTTTGAGTTTCTCCTTGGAAATGGTGATTGGAGTCACTTCTTATCCATTGCATTGATATATTTTTTGTAAGTGAGTCCTCATATCGGTTCTCCTCCCATCGGTGAAAGTCCGTAAAGAGTAGGGAGCCTTAGCTAATGTGACAGTGGGCTAAGTTTCCATTGTTGTCCTTGTCCTAACAGTTGCTCCTTTAGGATTCCCTTTAGGACCCTTGCTAGTTTGAGTGGTAACAGGGCCAATACCATGGTAATGATCCCTGGTATCTAGATTTCCATGGTTTGGATTTTGTACGCGACTTTTACTCACAAGACATGCGTATGTATGCGGCCCTTCTTCATAAGAACTGCGTATACTTTCTCAAAATTTACTTTTGTCATCCATATGTAACTGAGTTGCTATTTGTTTGTCCATATCCTATGTAACATCTATACCAATTTGCATGAGCTCCATAATCATCATATTATCACAACCGCTGACATCTTTATCAAGCAGGTTGCCATCAAGGACAACGCATTAGCCATAATGCCAACAAGCACATCCCCAAAATCTTTAGGAGATGGGGGGGGGTTTGGGGATGGAAATAATATATAGATGGATATCAGGTAGATAGAAAATAATAAATATTAAAAAAATTGTAATTCACCATAAACATGAATAATACAATTAAAAAACATTGATTAGTAAGAACTAGGGAATGTTTTAAAACATGGACTTAGACTCAGAGTTGGTTGAGGGTGAACTCAGACTCGGGATTAAGATTGGTCTGATTTCAGCGATTCGATTTACTAAAAAGTACATAAAATATTAATTTTAATGAAAAATTATATTATAAAGATTCCAAACCATGCTTTTAAAAAGCTATTGAAACTTTGAAAGTTACCATTAGAATAAATGAGCAAGAATATTTAAATGACAAACAATGTTCCACCATCACCTAATTGGATCCTCATCATTAGTAGCACCCTTTCCCTCTTCTCTAGCATTTGCCTCTAGCTTGATCCTCTAGGGAAATGAGTCAACACCACCTGATTTTGATGAGACTACCTAATCCAAGCCTTATAATATGGTAGAACAACATATGCTTTTGCCAAAAAATTATGAACTTATATCCAACTTGCATATGAATTTTGTAATTTTGAAAGTTGCTAGGGTTAGAACTTAGATTGAGAAATTTTCCTCACTTACTCCCACCATCCAAAGTCTTCCACCTTTGACCTCATCCTTTTGACTCCACACACCCAATTGATTGAAGGCACTAGTCACTGTGTGTCAATCTTCTTTAAATTTTCTCTTCTTAATTTTTGTGGTAAACTAGGGTTAGGGTTTTGCAAAATCTACCTCAAATATAATAAAACACCTTAAATGTCATATACACAAGGTTAGAGTTGGCACCAATTAATTTGAAAAGGAAAAGTATCAATTTTTATGCATTTTCAGCCATAATTCTAGGGCTAATGTCTAGGGTTTCCTAGCTGTTTTGTGCATTTCAACAATTGAAAATTTGCTTTAGCCTTTCTCTTGTTGATCTATTTCATAGCCTTTGATTTTTTATTCTGTCATCAGATATAGGAAATTTTTATTGCTGCTGCCATAAATTTTGCATGCTCTAAAATGTCTTTATTTTAAACTCTAATTTATAATGGTAGCATGTGTTTGGAATCTATTTGAGCATCTTTTGGACTTATCTCAGCCCTCTAGACCTAGCCATAGGTTCTTTGAACTTGCTGCCTAATTTTCACCTGGAGCCCTACCTTATTGAATACATTTTGTGGTGTCTAATTAACAGGTTCCTAGGCGGGTATTTGGCCTGGGATTCCTTTGATCACTTAATCTTTGAGGCTTGTTGGGGAAGCCTCCTTTGTGGGGATGACATCCAACCACGAAACAACAGGGGAACAACCGCTATGGTGACAATGGTGGTTGATCTCATTGTTGCTGTGGACCTAGAGTGCCTAGTGTGGGTTTGCATTGGTTTGCTAGATTTTGTGGTAATAGTTTCGTTTGAGGCAATGGAGGGATATTGACAACATCACTATGGAAAACTCAAAAGGTGGTAGGTTCTTGGAAAATCGAAGTATGTGATGGGATGTGGGAAGTTGCTTCTCTCAGGCCTTGAGGAATCATAAGAGGGCCTTGTCATTTGCAAAGTAATCAAGGGATTACAATGATGGGTGAACCTTGTGGATTGCCACCATATGGGAAGGAAAGGTTTGAGCGTATACAAGTCGGGCCTTACTGAAATAAAATCTCTTGTTCACTCCTCTTTGAGAGAGGAGTTCTATTGAAATTTGAGAGTGATGTAGTATAATGCCTATATGGATTGATGGGACAAACATTAAGTGGGCCCTATGTCACATGGTTCAGGTTTGAATTCAAGTTTGACTTTTATTATTACTATAACTATATATAAATTTAATACATATAAAATATTAAATAATTTATTAATATTTATTATTCATCTATGATTAAATATGATTGATTTATATATAAAAACTATAACTTTTATTAATACTTATAACTATATAATAAATATATAATATTTATTGTTGATTATTAATATGTATTCTAATTTATAATATAAAGTATAGATAATAATTATAATATGAAAATATAAAAATATAACTAACCACCATGTCATTCCATGGCTGCTTGTTGTCGGGTTTTGCATAATCTATTTATCTTCCCACTCGATTAAATACATTATACAGCCTCTCGGTTAAATACAGTTCGCTGCTGGGTGGATCATGGTTGTGAACAGCGACCTGAGTTGTGATAATTTGACCCTATCTAGCAAGAAATCACATCATGTGTTAAGCATTGTAATCTTAATTAGTCACCCATCACCACAGTTAGGAAGTTACCAGTTGCTTGATTGCAGCAAATCACACATCGTCACAATACAACAATGAGACCTGCAACATGCAAACCACACACAACAGAAGGGAGTCAACAGTAGCTTGATTGTGGCAAATCACACAACATCACAATGCAACAATGAGATCTGAGGGTTATAATTGGTCCAGTCGGCGGTATAGAGAGAGCACACAACATGCAGATAGCCACTGGCATAAAACGTCAATGAATCATTGACCAAATCGAAACGAACTTCTTATTTTCCTTGGGGTTCGCCAAATTTCAAATTTCAACTTAGGAGTTTGACGAACCCTGTGATTTAGAGTGGGCATAATTGTTAAGAACACGTGTTTCCTCCTAGGAGGTTACAAGCTCAAATCCAGAGGGTGGTAGAGTATGTACACCTTCATAGATTTTAGCTGTCAAATTGTTGCATGAAGAGCCATCTTTTGTCCCACATACAGGGGATTCTCTTACACCAATTTGGTATTTGGCTTGGCTGTGAAGTTGTGAACTTAGAATTAGATTATTATTATTATTATTAGTATTAACCAAAGACTTTGGGGCAGTATAGTGGTTAAAGGGTTTGGGATATTTCTTTACGAAGTCAATTTTTCTATCATGGAAGAATTGTCCCTTGAGAATTTGCAAGTGATAGTTGACATGTTATGGAGCCATGGATGACCAAGGAGAATGATGTGCATATTTATATCTCTGAGGAAATAATCTCACACAACCCTTACATACTTAAGTGAAAAATGGGGGCTGCTGGTACCGTGCCAGTCATCACAGAGTTCTTGTCCTTGTTTCTTGGGAATTTTGGATGGAAGGACCTGATGAGATGTGATCCCGAGACTATGTCTTTAGCACAAAAGAAATCACCATTCGAGCTAACCCTTGGGGCTAGAATTGCTATACCTAAGGGGATGGTTTCTTATTTGTTGAATTGCTGACAGAGACGTTCAGGCGGCCCAAGCTTGGCGATACCAAGAGTTTGAGTCAAAATAATATGGGAATCACAATGAATGCAGAGTCTTGATGAACGATGACTCTCTGCACTAAGTAATCTGTAGTCTATACCTTTGTGTGGATGGCATCATGTGTTTGAAGATACATTGTTTGAGGATTGGGAAAGTTTCGTGTTCGCAGAGATAGCTACCACCATTCCAGCCATCATGTTTGTACAATGTTTTTCACTCTTCTTTGAATAATAGAATTTAGTTTTCACTGTATCTTTGTCTTTCTTTTTTGGTATTAATGCTTTTGTTCATTTTGTTCTTAAGCTAATCTGGATCAAATATGAGAATTATGACTTGCATGGGAGTTGTGATGACATGACAACTTGGTTTCAAACTTGAGTGAATTTCTATGGCTTCACTGTTGAGACACTTGCCTATGGCATCCTCACGAGACACCTGAAATTGGGTGAGGGATTTATATGACTGTTGAGATTGAAAAGCATGGATGAACTACTCTTGTAGTGGTTGGTTAGGAAGTGTTTGAGAGCATCCATGAATCACTTAATGCCACCTATTGATGTAGGTCAAGTTGGACTATTCAGGATTTTATTTTCAATGCAGAAGTGTTAGTGTAAGGTTTGGCTATGTCAAAAATTAAAGTGCTTAATGAAGAGGTCCACCAATTGTTGGTAATTGGAATGCATATTTGGAATCCTATGGTAGACAATGAAACCACCTAAGTTCTTCTTGTTGCAATGATAGACTGTAGAGTTTGAATATGACAAGGTCCTGGGTCATGAAGTCTGCACAAATAACAATAAGGGCATCTATATGAGTATTAGGATCTTGAGGTAAATCTCTAGTAAACTTAGATTAGTTACGACGTGGAGAAGGAGAAAGTGACATCAATCTGAGGAACGAAAGGACTGCTGAGATAAATAATCTCTGCATCAAAACATGTTTGACAGTGGCACACTAGGATAGGGGTTAGGAGGTTACATTCCTCGACAGTGTGGTGTGTGGGAATGGTAGGGGAATGGAGCTTGGGAAAATAGACTTCTATTCACTTCCATATGGTATATGTGGGATATAAGCTATGGTAGAAACAGGAGGTTGCAGCAAGACAAAAAATGATGAAGTCTGAACTGAACTAACCTAGTAGACATGGTGTTTTGTTAAAGTAGAAAAGATTACTGTGCTTAGCGCTCAAAAGAAACATATACTCATTCTTCTGAAGATTTCAATTTAATTTTGATCATGTCTATGGTGGGTGTGAAGTTATCTTTTTATTAGTACTCTTGTTGTTTTTATGCTGCATTTTGAGACAGCATTCTGTATAGTATCTGATCTAATTTTTGACATTCTTAGTTTATTCTTAGAAAAATTTGCCAAACAGATGCTTTGTTATGAGGTGTATATTTTGGCTGTTACTCTTTTATTTGGTGTAATGAGCGCAAAACCTGGGAAGGTTTCTTTCAAGAGGCGTTATATGTAAAAGACGATTTTAATACTTTGATTAGAAATGAGGACCATTCTATGATGCTTTGTAACTTATGCCTAACATAGTTTTTTAGATCACTGAAGACTTTTGTAGCCATTTTGTATTCTAACTAAATATGAATGTTTCTAAAAGATGTTGAGATTGATGTCTTCGAAGCAGGAGTTGAGGTTTCAGTTGGAGACATCAAGGCTGCAGTAGATGAGGTGGTGAATGGGAACATGGAGGCCATTTTAGCACAGCGTTATCGAATAAATGGTTGGACTCCGTAAATCAATTCTCTTTGTTTGCAATCGTCTGTTAGTAACATAGTTTCTTTATTTCATTTCCTTCTTTATCAACATAACATTTTTGATTTACATTCCATTTCTTGCTCTCTCATCCCTATGCACATTCTTTATAATGGTTTTCGGATTAGCATTGACAAGATCTGTGTCACTTTCCCATCTTTATTATACCTAGTACAATAGCATGTACATCGGGTGATTTATAATTTTTCTTATGTTTTGTTACTTGCTAGTTGGAAATTTGTATGGCCAAGTTCGTAAGCTACAGCCATGGGCAGATGCAAGAGTGGTTAAGGTGAACACTACTGAGCGAAACTTATGGGATTGTGCTGATATGATCTTAAGCTTCATTCAATTTGCTTCCTGTGTTTGATGATTGATGATTGAATTAAGATATACAATTTTTATAGTAAATGGATAATGCAATCAGAACCTTGTTTCTTTTTCAAATATAATGCCTTTTGATGGAAGTGAGTTTTGCTTGGCCAATCACAGGAAACAATGGACACCAAGCTTCATGAGTTACTTGGGGAAAAGACAGCTGCAGATGAGGAAAAACCAGTCAAGAAGAAAAAGGAAAAGCCTCCGAAAGTGGAGGTGAGCTTTAAGTATTGACTATTTCTGTCCATTGATAGCTTTAAAGCTAGTCCCTAGACTGGCAATATTTCATCTTTAAATAAGTATATTTTTTTTGAAGCTATAGAATTTCAATCTGAAAGAGTAGAATCTTGTGTGTACAGGATAAAGTTATTGATGCTAGTAATTCCGCATGCGCTCCTGCCTTGGTGGATACCAACCCATTTTTAATATTTCCTGAACCAGGCGAGAATATTCAGGTATGCTGATTATGCTCCTGGGTTAGGAATTTCAATTCCCACTTGTTTCAGGTGTTTGGCTTTGGGAAAACCGAGTTTTGAAGTTGTTTTATATCAGTTAGTAGAGGTACAGATATCATAAAAGGTTACCTATATATATTTGATTAGGCATTTTCCACAGAAGTTTTCCTCTTATTAATGTCTGCATTTTGGTATCTTTTTTCATAATTCAATTCCAATAATCATGTCAATCTACTCTTACTGCTCTTCTAGATTTGCAAATGGGAATGATACACCCTTACATTAGCTTTTGGTTGGTTTGCAAATGGGAATGATACACCCCAACATCAAGATCAGAAAAACACAATGCTACATAAATATGAAAATAAGACTGATATATAAGATGTATATGATGTCAAATGGTACATCAGATAACGATATTGAAATATGATATCTGTCTTGAGTCATAAGTTTTGCTATGTGATACAAAATCACATCAAAACTAAAGTAAATATATCTCATTAGATGAATCATGGCAATGAAAACAACATATTTTCCTTTATTTTCTTGATTGGAAATGGTCCAATCATCCTTAACAATGTCACAATAAGTGGACAGGTCAACCCCAAAAACTTGATCTGGACCAGAACCAGATAAAACCGGACCAAAAGACAGATCGACCAAAAAATACATAAAATATTCAAATTTGAAAAAAGAACATATACAATCATGTGCATCCATATGAATCCAAACCCCTATACACAAATATGCAAAGTTTGTCATGTGCATAGCAAGTAAGGGTGCATATAACCAAAATAACCTCGTATATGATAGAATCTAGTGGAAATGTTGCTATCCTGCCAATCCTGAAACCCTTAAAACTGTTCTGCTGAATTGTGAATGAGATCTAAAAGTCTACTTTCTCTATATGAAATCCAAGGTGGTTGGAACCACTCTCAAACATCCTGAAACAATTAAGAGTAATGCTAAAAATTTAAGTCAAATGATGAAAATGAAAGATAAAGATGAACACACTTCTTCATCTTTCATTTTCATCCTTTTACTTAAAGAATTTAATATTACCATTAACTACTAGGATATGTAACTCATGAGATGAATCATGGGAAATGTAAATGATAGATTTCCCCTTGCTTGCTTCATGGAAAATATTCAGTGCCCTTAGTGCTCATTCTCAATCCCCTAGCTCCCTTTAAAAAAATGAGGGTTAAATGACTAGTAATTTGGTTCTAAGGTAATATTGACAAATATAGGGTGATGATCTTAAAATTATCGCGATAAATTGAAATTATCATGATAATTTAAAAATGGAAAAGTATCGCGATTTACTGCTGATATTATTGCTGATGTTGGTTTTGGTGATATTATCACGATCAGTGTAACGCTGACTCTGCCCTTCTTATGATGGGTTTTTCTTCATTAAGTTAACATTGTTCATTTCACTGATATTGGAGCTGACTTCTGATCTGGCCTTTGGCCACATAAGTATTTTCAGAATTTTTCTTATCTCCTGCTTCTTGACCCAAATTAGGACTTTGGCCATACTTTTACCAGGTCCTGTCTGATGTGGCATTTTGCCCCACTTAATTTTGGAGAGTTTCAACGTTTGGAGTAGATATTGCAATTGTACACATGGTTGAATTATAGTGCATAGAGAGGTCTTCCTTCACTTCCTTGGGGTGTTTTACTATGCCCAAGTGTGGGCAAGTGGAGGTTAGTGTTCTATGTTACCAATCACGGTAGCATTCTAGCTGCCGATTGGGTGGTGAGATGCTTAAAGGGGCTTGCTTTATGTTTTGTTTTGGCATTGGATGATGGCGTCACAACATATATGCAAGGTTTGAGGGGCTTGCTTTATGTTTTGTTTTGGCATTGGATGATGGCGTCACAACATATATGCAAGGTTTGAGGGGCTTTTGATTTGTGTGATATTATCTTTCCCTCCACCCAAGCCCACCTGTTTTAGGTCTTGGGGTTTGGTCATATTCAAGATTATCTTGTTAGCATAAAAGTTAGTTGTGGGTTTGGTTTGGTGGATTTTTGTTAAATTTGGACAACTAGGTCCAAACTCCATGTTCTGATGCTTAGATTAAGAGGCTAATATTTTTGTTGGATTCCTCTTTCTGAGAGGTGTAAAATCCATATAAAAATAGTCTTAATCCGATGAGCAGAACTTATATTTTGAATTTATTATTCTTA
>APFE031096421.1:85489-145446 GCA_000404065.3 Pinus taeda
GTGCCAAGAATCTTTTGAGATATCTTCGGGGCACGATAAACCATGGGCTGAGATACACTGCCGGGAGTGTGATACTCCGTGGATATACTGATGCCGATTGGGCTGGCAGTGTGGTGGATCGTAAGAGCACATCTGGATGCTGTTTCAATCTTGGTTCTGCTTCGATCTCATGGATGAGCAGGAAGCAGAAGTCGGTGGCTTTGAGCACCGCGGAGGCCGAATACATTGCTGCTAGTATGGCTTGTTGTGAAGCAGTTTGGTTGAGGAAGCTCTTTAGTGAGCTGTTCCAACATGTGCTAGATACCACTGTGATACTCTGTGATAATCAGAGTGGGATTCGTATGACTGAGAATCCTGTGTTCCACGACCGATCCAAGCATATTGATATCAGGTACCACTTTATCCGGGATATGGTACAGCGAGGCGTCGTAAGGCTCGATCATATAGGAACTGATGAGCAGGTCGCGGATACTCTCACTAAGCCCCTGGGGAAGGTCAAGTTCCTAACCTTTCGTGAGAGTCTTGGTGTCGTGGAAAGACCCTATGATGTGGGTCCTGTTGGACGATGAGCTCTGGGAGCTCTGGGGGGCTTTGGGATAGCTTCTCGGAGCTATAAGCACTCATAATGCTTCTGCCCCACCCTTGTGATTATTGAGCTGGTTCGCCACTCATTTATCTGTGCCCCGTATGCATCCTACCCATTGAGTTCAGGGCTCATGGGAAGTACCTCTCATTTGGCCAATGAGGTGTGGAAAAGCTAGAGACTATTAGCAAAGACTGATGGACGCATCAGAGATTGCCATACTCTCTATCTAGGATGGCATGGTCCAACCACTTGATCTGGGATCAAGATTTGTGAGGTCTGGGACCTCTGGACTGATTATGTCAGTCGGGGGATGATGTCTTTGTGACTGACCCACTTCTGTTCTGAAATAAAGAAGCCAGCAAAGCAAGTTTCGGCGGGATGACTCACGATGTTGATTGCACTAATAGATGGAGTTCTCCCTAGTTGAGAGGGAGTGTTAAATTTGGACAACTAGGTCCAAACTCCATGTTCTGATGCTCAGATTAAGAGGCTAATATTTTTGTTGGATTCCTCTTTCTGAGAGGTGTAAAATCCATATAAAAATAGTCTTAATCCGATGAGCAGAACTTATATTTTGAATTTATTATTCTTAATAAATTATATGTGCAAGGTCAGCCAGTTTTGTAATGTAGGCTCACATGCCCAACAGATGTGTCACACACCCCCATTGATGGATATATATACAGGAAAAGTTGGAGATAATTTCAACACAACTCAATTCACATCTTCCTCTCTCATCTTAGAGAGTACGAGCTACCTGGAGGATGAGTTTCAGCCACACGTGGGAAGGACGAAGAGGACAGACCGTACGGATTTTCTGCTGCTAGGGTTTAGCAGAAAGTTTGACCAGCGTTGACTTTGGTCAACACTTGGTCCAATCAAGCTGAAAATTGGTGGAAAGTTCGATTTTTGAAAGTCGTACTATCTGGCACAAAAATCGAGGTCAAAGGGTTGACCGTTT
Organism: Pinus taeda; assembly: GCA_000404065.3. Taxonomy (NCBI): domain Eukaryota; kingdom Viridiplantae; phylum Streptophyta; class Pinopsida; order Pinales; family Pinaceae; genus Pinus; species Pinus taeda. Next base: position 87,037 of record APFE031096421.1, read on the forward strand.
TGCTGCTGTGTTGACTTTTAGCTTGCTGCATCTGCGTTGACTTTTCAGGACAGCGTTGACTTTTGTAGAATTGACTTGGGTTGACTCATCTACTGGTTGGAGGGTTGTTGTGACACATGCTGGGCTGACTGATCAAAGGAGACTTTGCTGGTTGAAGCATCCTGTTGACCGCCGAAACGAACACACACATTTTTCCTGTTTTTGATTTGTCTTCTGTAAGATCTGCTTATATGTTCTATCTGCATTTTGCTTAACTACTTGTATGATTGCTGTGAGAAAAGTGAAATTGCTCTTAGCATAGAACATCTACAAAACTTTACAATTTTGGAGGGTAATAGGTAGGTTGGGGTTTGGTGAAATGCCCAGTTTGGAGTTAGAGGTCAATGGGTACTTATTGTAGAGTTGCCACGCTTCTAGGATCATCATTTGAGTGAAGAAAGACATCTTTTGGGAAGATTTGTGAGATACAATGGCTCATTGCTGGAAAGATTGGCATACCTTGGCTCATGAGTATGGTTTGTTTTTTCCTAATATATCATGAGTGATGGAGTTGATAGTGCTCATCTCCAGCCGGAAATCTTCGAAATGAGCATTGCGATGTTGGGGCTATTTTGGAGGGATTAGCGGTAGAGTTTTGGTCAATCCTTGCTTTAGTATTATTCAAGAAGGCTTTATTCTTTGTTGCTTTGGCAGCATTTATTAACCTTGATTCTCAATGTGAGATGGCTGTCAATTGATTTAGAAGATAGCTTGGTGTATAGAACTATATGAAGACCAACCTCCATTAAGTAGAACTTCTCAACTCTTTAAGAAATGCCATCACTGAATTGCGCATCATCTAGGGGAATGCGATCTTGATTTGTCCATTTTATAAAGAGAGTCGAGACATTGTATAGAGGCATTAATACCAATGTTGCGAACATCGGCATTGGGATAAAATCAGCAAGGGTCCGGAGAACCAAAAATCGTAAAAATTGGAAAAATATCAGTAAAAACTGGCAAACATCAGCTAGGCCAAAAAATCGTGATTTCGAGATAAACTTGGGATGCTATCAAGATGTTCGCAACACTGTTAAATACACGAGAGAAAGGGTATAAAATGAGTAAATGATTATATGCTTGCATTAGACAAGTTGTTTGTTGATGAAGAGAAGTGTGCTCAAGTATGGAGCCAATTAAGCAAGTACATCAGCGAACATATAGTCTTGGTAACTTACATGCATCTCAAGATGGAGATAGGTCAAGTTATATTGAGAGGTAGAACTTACCACACATTTGCATAAACTGGCAGTGACGGTACTTTCACAAGTTGTTAACACTTCTTCGGCATAGAGGTGCTGGAGCACCTATGGCTATAACTTCATACACAATGTTAAGAAAAACAACTTGAATGTTAGAAAGTTTGGTTTATGTGCACTACAAGTTGAGGTTGTTATCTTATTATTGTGAAGCAGCAGAGAGGAGTCTGATTCGGAGGATGGAGCCATAGCTTTAGAGCACTTGGAATTTGAACTTTTGGGTGATCATGTTGGTGATCATAATCATGGATTAGAGATGCAACCCCCATGCACCAGCTGGTTTCCAGATGCAGGAGTTTTTCCTTTATCTTCACAACATCTAGCATTACATGGGGGCCATGCAGCTACTAGTTGTGTTCCACAAACACCTCCACTTACTTTACTTCTCTTGTTTAGATCACAGGAAAAGAAACTAGAGGTTTCTTGTGGCAAGAGGAAAGATACGATATCTCTTTTTCTTCTTCCTGTTTGGAAGTAGTCTCCAGAACTTCTTACTGTCTTTATTATGGCTTATTTTGTAAACATTATATGATAGTTTCAGTTTGAAATTTGAAGTTTGAACCTACCGTTGAACTTTAGACTAAATCGTACAATTTTTTGGTAATGAATATGATGCTCTATTTCATTTAGTGGTTGATATTATCTCTTACTATTTTTTGATCAAATTTTTTATATGTTAAAACCTGAAGGTTGGTGTTGTGATTGATTATTGATAATTTCATGACAATGTGTCTAGGCTGAGCCTAGGCCAGGGCCAGCCCCTATATTGGATGGAAGCAGTACCAATGACCCACAGTGGGATGCTTATCACCAAGATTGTGTGAGACTCGGTCGAGCCTGGATGCCCCTTGGGAAATTTAATTCCCCCAAAGTGGCTTCCATCCTCAACCTGCACCACCCCCCATGAGGTTTGAACCTGTGAACTGGCGGGGACTGAACCCCATGCAAACCAACTGGTCTACACCTCATGGGTATGACAATGTTACAAGATATAACTACTAGATGATTAATATGATGTGTACTTAATGATTTAATGATTATCACTACTAATTCAGTAGTTAAATCTATTTACTCATGTTTTTTGTAGTTGATTTGGCATTCTGCATGTTTTTTTTTGAATATGTATGCATCAGAATATATTAACAATTTAACATATATACTATTTGGTTTGTCCTAAAGTTTATATTTTCAGGTTAGTTTCTTTGTTTTTTGTTGGCATGCTACGTGTTGAGATATTGATTCATGATACTGGTTGAACAGGTACACACAGAAATATTCTTTAGTGATGGTTCTATTTGGAGGCCCCATAACACGAAAGAGAAACTTGAAAAGCATTTGAAAGTGACGGGTGGAAAAGTATTTACACGTTTTCCTCCAGAGCCAAATGGATATCTTCACATTGGCCATGCCAAGGTAATCATAGGCTGTAGCTTTTCATTTCTTAAATGATCAACTGTGAAGCTGAAGATTCAGTATTTCATTCTTTTCTAACTTGACCTGGAGCTGAATTTTTAGTTGGCTTAATTGTTTTCAGGCCATGTTTGTGAGCTTTGGCTTAGCCAAAGAAAGAAATGGGTATTGCTATTTAAGGTGAGATAGAGGATTAACACCTCTGAAGATAACTGTTCTTTATAATTAGTTGCTACAATTTTGCATTCTTCACTAATGCAGTATTCCTGCTGTTGATTTTTGTTGCTGTTGATTTTTTAGTGCTTTGTGTTACCTAATTTGCTATTTTATGTATGTATTTTCTGGCTGTAACTATGTATTGCTGTGCTTCTATCTAGGGTGAGATAGAAGGCTTAACACCTCTGGAGATAAATGTTCTTTATTCTTGCTAGCTACGATTTTGTATTCTTGACCAATGCAGCATTGCTGCTGTTTCTTTTTGTTGCTATTGATTTTTTCACTGCTTTGTGTTACCTAAAGCTGGTATTTGATGGAAGTATTTTGACGTCCATCACTAAGGATTGCCGTGACTTGAAGCTTATTCTGTCTTGGATTGCACATTTTGACCACATCCTTTTTTCCTTAAAATTCTAAAATTCATTAATTTAGCAAGGATACCAAAAGAATACTGGTCAGGGAAATGCAAGGATACCTTATATTTATCCTCCAAGCTTATTGGACAGGATAACTCCTCAAGTATTGGTCTTAATTTACAAACTATTCCTCTTCATTCTAGCTATAGAAGTGGGTGTTTTTAATACAAACAATAGGACAAAGTGTGAAAATTCGGAAATCCCGAATCCTATTGCAGCTGGAAATTATTCTCCAAATTGTTAATCAACAATTTATTTACTGTTTCCTACAGCAAATATTGAATAACCCACACTGCAACCTACATAAATCAAACTGCGGAAGAATAAACACTAGAAGAAATGCTAGCACACACACATAAAATAACACAATTATTTTTGGACAAATGTCCCCTGAAAAACCCAACTCGGGCAAACCGGTGCAACAACTAAGGAAATTTAATATTAAGCAAAAGTGAAATAATCTGAGTACAAATGGATGCCAAAACTGGCAATCCTACAGAGAAACACTGGCAACAAAAATTTAGTGAGGAAATTTCCTCACTCCATAGGCAAATTCAGGCTCTGACCTTAGCTCCAAGTGAGCTGTCCAAATTGGCTCCGTGCAACTACTGCGTCACACTAGCGCAATCCCTTTTGCACTCAGTTTGAACCAATGTTACTTGGGAGCGGGAGTGAAAGCGGGGAGCGGGAGCGGGAGCGACATTTTCAGAAGCTCCCAGTTTGGAAGCGAATCTCGGAGCGATTTTTTAAAAATATATATATTTTTTATATTTTTTAATTTTTCATACATATATGTCAACAAAAACATGTAGAATGATGAAGTAGATATAAAAAAAATAAAAGAACATAGATTGATCATTGAACCATATCACATCAATCATCTAGAAGTTATAATCTTCATCAACCATGTCCACAAGTTAGTAAAATACATATTACAACTGCAACATATTGAGTCTCGAGAATCATGATTCATCAAATTCAATCTTAAAGTTTCAACTTCAAGCTTTCAAAATTGAAAATTCAATATATAACATTTATCATCATTGATCACCAAAGTTGTACTTGTAAGCTAAGTTTAACCATTACAAGAAATAATATCTTAGATACTTCTAAGTCCTAACTTCTAATTGTTAACATGAAATGAAATGTTATAAAATGAAACATGAATAATGAAATGAAATGAAACAACTTTAGTCTTTCACGAAGCATCATATTCATAATTCACAATCATTACCAATGAGTTATAATTGCCAACTTCAAACTTCAAATTTTTATTGCGTTTCCCTGTTTCCAAAATTCGGGGAGGTTGCGTTTCGTATCGCTTCCCATTTCGGAAACTCGTACCCGTTTCCCCTTTTCGTGCAACCTAGTTGGACTGAGATGTCTAAATGTGGAGAACCAAGTTGTTTGAATGAGGTGTCTGTATATATCTTCTGTGATCATACTTTAATCTCTTCTAGAAAATGAGAAGGTGCAGCAAAGAGAATATATAGGGGACTATCAAATTAGAAAATTGTGTGCTGCTTATACAGATGCTTGTTTGTCTTTTATGGTTAATGTGGTTTGGATCTTTCCTTCTGCAGATTTGATGACACAAATCCAGAGGCTGAGAAAAAGGAATATATTGACCATATTCAAGACATCGTGAATTGGATGGGCTGGGGCCCTTTCAAGGTATACCCTTGATATCTGGTTAAATGGGAACTGCTATTGTTGAACGGATAAATAAAGAACAATTTAATATGATATTAATGTCCACTAGTAGGCAATAGCTGCTAATGAGCCTGAAATTACATCGTAATACTTTATTTCTTTAGGCATTGAGGGGACAGGATATTGTGCCCCTTCTTGGAAAATGCTAATTTCTGTCCTGCTGTTGTAGATAACCTATAGCAGTGACTATTTCCAAGAGCTTTATGATCTAGCAGTGGAGTTGATCAAACGTGGTCATGCATATGTTGATCATCAGGTAATTACCAATCAAACAATGTAATATTCCTACCAAAAGCATCCTAGTTACTAAAAGTTTTTTTTACATATATTTAAGAGATAGGAAACAACTAAGTATAAACATAGTCGAAAGTAGCTATTTGTCATAAATGGATTCAGGAAGCCATTCTGGATGGCCTATCTATTGATGAAATCTTTTCTGCAGACACCTGAAGAAGTAAAGGAGTATAGGGAGAAAAAACTAAATTCTCCATGGAGAAATCGTCCTATTGCAGAGTCTTTAATGTTGTTTGAAGAAATGAGGCGGGGAATGATTGATGAAGGAAAGGCAACTCTTCGCATGAAACAGGATATGCAAAGTGATAATTATAATATGTATGATCTAATTGCTTATCGCATAAAGGTAACCTTTGATTTTTTGAAATAACTTTATTTGAATTTACAGTTTTATTTGGCATTTGTGTTGACTGAACTTTTCACTTTGCCTTCAGTTTACACCTCATCCACATGCCGGAGATAATTGGTGCATTTATCCAAGCTATGACTATACACATTGCATTGTAGATTCTCTTGAGAATATCACTCATTCAGTAAGTTCTCTGTCACTCTCATGTTTATACTTTTTTATTTTCCTTCCATAGACATAGTAATACTATTTTTGTAACTTTCAATTTTTGAGACATTTGTTTCATCTGCATCATAGCAGTCTGATTGTGGGCACAAGCTGCAATCATTCTTCATATTTGTGAAACAAAAGCAAATCACACTCTTGAGTTGTAACTAGTCACATATGCTTTCTTTTCTAGATAATTACATATTATTGTATCAACAGGCCATCGGACATCAACTGCACTTTCCTACATGTGGTCACCCTCTGAACGGTCACACAATTATAACCTTTATGTATTTTAATTTTTATTATTAAATTAATCTTGATATGAACACTGTCAAACTTTACAAATTTATACTCGGCACTCTTCTTGTGTTGAGGTTTAAACTTGGGTTCTTAGCATAGTGACATCCTGTGTCAACCATTGACCAGAGTCCAGTGGACCGGGGAGGCTTAAATATTACCAAAATCACTAGATTGTCAATGTTTCGTACATTACCATGTTGAATCTGTGATTTGGTTTATCATTTTTGCGCTGAACAATGAACATTTATGAATTGTGAGTTTGATAAATGGATTGTAAACTTTCTCTTATGAATATGAATGAGTATGGCCAGGTGGTTTAGTTATAACTCATGACTATGATTATGAGATGTCTGTATTTACTTTAGAAAAGTGAATTATTTGCAACGTGCAAGTTATTTTAATTTTTTTTGGAGAAATATATTACCTCACTTGATATATTAGGCATTCCAAGTAAGGTTGCTGGTACTTTGCTATCCCCCAACATATATATATATATATATATATTATATATACTATAAACATTTTTTCCCTTCTTCTGTGGGATTTTTGAAGGGAGAATGGTAGAGGTAACTGCAATTGGAAATTCCAAAAATACTCTTCTGTGATCTAGGGAGACTTTCTATAGAACTATTATATATAATACTATATATATATATATATATACATTTAAAAGAAACTCTAAAATTCGTTATGTGAAAGTTGAGTTTTTTCATTTCCCATCTTATATCCATTTCTTGTTTCTCATTTGTGGTAACGTAACTTTAGAGTCCCATTGGTCTTCTTTGGTCACTCATGGACACTGTGTAGTTTTATTTCGTTTGTTTTATTATATCCATGGCAAATAGGTGTTTGATCATATAGAGAATATTACAAATTGCAAGCCATAGCCTTTGAATTGACATACAACCTTCTTTGTGTGGTGTTCAGCCTAGCCTTCTCAGCATTAAGCATTCTCCTATGGATATTATGAAATCCTGTATTGTCCAAATCGTAGTGATAGATGAAAGCACAGTCGGTCCTTCCACTTCTGCTTCGAGCATTTATACAAACATGTGACAATGCTGATCTGGTCTCAGTTTCTAGCTCTGTTCTTCATGTTCCATTGGAGACAATTGTACATGTACTTGGGTGTTATATTTTAGATTTACCCACTCACTATGCTTGTAATATTTGCTTTGTTTGCATTATTTAGCATCTTAGTGTTTGGCTACGTTTTCAATCCCTAGGGTTTCTATCCTTGTCCTTTTCTGTTTTGGTGGCATTGACCTACTTTGGGAATTTGTGGACATTAATACTGTTTGTTTCTATCTTTCTCAAACCAACCAGTTGAGCTATAAAGCCAAAAGTCCACCCATGTTAAAATATCTTTAGGTCACCACAACCCCACCATTGCTGAAACAGTGAAATGTGAGCGAAGCTATGCAACCACTACAGCAGTAACCACACCTGAGAGTCTGATGTATGTAACACAGCAGATGAATCACCACCAAATTGACATGCAAACTGCACCACCAGGAAAATCAGGAGGTGAGCCATATACAATAATAGCAAATCATAAGAAAGTTCCAAAGCATCATCACGGGGATCACCAAGATCACTGGAAGCCATATAACCAAGAAAGATTCAAAGCATTGCCATAGGGATCACCAAGATCACTGGAAGCCATATGATATGACCAAACGTCTGTAGTAGCTCCGATCTCTAGACAGTTAGTCTCAGAGTGATCTTCCCCTTCTCATTGCATTTTTGTGTGTTGAGTGGATAAGGAAACTTGAGCAAGCGTGTTTCTTACAGCAGCCCAGGAGTCAGAATCCCGTAGAACAATTTAGTCTTCTATCCATATTGGTGTATCTATATATAATATTGTTATATGGTCTATTCTGACGTATTCAGCCTTTCATTGGTTGGAATTGCTATTTCTTTTAAAGAAAATCCTGACTGAACTCTTGAAGGATAGTTAAATTTGGATTTTTTCTTCTGTTTTCACGTTTAAAATCTGCTAATGTTCTGCATTTCTCAGAAAGATATTGTGTCTGTGTTTGTCCTTGGAATCATCATATTATTTCCTCATGATCTTTCTCCCCAAGTTTGGGAAATATAAAGTGATTTTTTTCCTGTGGCTGTTTGTTATTGGTTGTCTTTATCCTGTTAGGTTTTTTTGTCCCATCGTTGACTGGCTTTGATCGTTTGGAGACTTGATAGAAGTTTGACTTAACATTCCTTTTATTAAGAGGAGCATCGAATCTAATTTTCTTTTTGCTGTGCAGCTTTGCACTCTTGAATTTGAGACCCGCCGTGCTTCTTACTACTGGCTTTTGGAATGTTTAGATCTTTACCTCCCATATGTGTGGGAGTATTCAAGACTAAACATGTCTAATACAGTAATGTCCAAACGTAAGGTACAGACACTACTTTATATAATGCAAGATCATATAGCACTCACTGTATGGAATTCTAGTTTTACTTCTTGAAAATTTTATTATTCTTATATATTTTCTAATAGTAATTTGCAGCTACTACCTGTAATGCTTTTCTTTTTATCCTGGTTGCATATTTGTAGTTAAATCGGCTGGTTACAGAAAAGTTGGTTGATGGTTGGGATGATCCACGACTTATGACATTGGCTGGTTTACGACGGAGAGGAGTCTCCCCAGAGGCAATTAATACTTTTATCAGAGGTGTTGGAATAACAAGAAGGTAAGTGACATACTATGATATTGTTCTATTGTTAGTTTTTCCCATCATTTTATAACTTTGAAATCTTCTAGTGACAGGTTGTTTGAGTTTGTATACAATGTTAAGTCACCTGAATTTGTTAATTCTCCTGCAAACCTAGCAAACCATTAACCTAGCAGATTACAGATCCACTGAATGATTGCATAGCTAGGTTTTTAATATTAATTAGTAGAAGCAAAAACATATCCAATCTCACAAAAAAATGGCACAACAGATTCTGCCCAGTCAAATCATTTCATCATTTAAATATTCAGAACCTACTTGGGCTCCTGTTCTAGGATAATGGCCCAACTGAGGAAATGCATGTACAACAACTGGATCTGATCTAGCTGATCAAGCCCTCCTTGGTTGATGCAGGTTTCCTTGCCGCTCCCCTTCCTGGGACTCAACACACTAGAGTATTACACTCCTCATTGAGATGCCTCTCTCAACCTTGTGCTGCTGTATGGTGTCTTCTCCCTCTCCTTAGCCTTACTTTTATAACTTTTTGTTGAACTAAATCCCTATCCCTAATATGCAAAGTGATTGACAGCCGAGATTAGATCTCGCCTCACTTGAGATCAAGGGCTGAGATTAAAACATAATTACTAAAGTAAAAAAGATTACTTTTTTCTAATGTTTCAACTTTCTTTAGCTCAATTAGCCAGCATAACAATTTTGCGCTTTTCCTAAGTTAAAACATAGGTTAAGTTACAAATGCAACCTGCTCACACTTGAGCAAGTGTTTAAGGAGATCTTGGGGGACTTCTGCACACCTAGACACTTGGATCTGTGGAGAAGTACTTGCTTGAGCTACAAACATCAACAGGATTCGGGTTTTGATTCGCTAGATTTTTTAAAAGTCAGGATCTGAGTATGGTGGGGTAATGACAAGTACAAACAATCTAAATATTTATTAATAATTATTAAAAATAAAACTTATATAAAAAAATATATGTATTTTAAATATGTAACTTATCAGGTATATAAATCTATAAATTAAAATATATATTAAGTTAATGAATTAAACAGTATAATTTAATTATATGCACGAGTAAATTAACATTGGTCCCTTTCTATATTATCTGCCACTTTTGGTGAACCACTTCCATGGTTACTGTCACAATTTCACTGCAGTCAAAATTCTCCAATGATCCTCACTATGCTGGCAGTCTTTAAGTGATTCTTTGCTCACTGTGCCTACCATGCTCACTGTGTGCCACGTGGTGTTATGTGCTGTTTTTACTTGTTTTTAGCCCAGTTTTACGTGTGATGAAGGTTATTGTAAGTTAAAATGTTTACATCATAAAGACATCAAAATGATAGTGATTAAGATGGCGAGGTGATTGAATGAAACAGAAGTAAACATGTTTATTTCTAAGTTACCAGGATTCGGATACGGATACGGATCCGGATCCGCTAGTTTTTTGAAAATCCAGGATCTGGATACAGCAAGGATACGTCATGTACAAAAAAAAATATAATAATATTTTAAAATTAAAAAAAAAAAAACACATTAGAGTTCAAAAATCAAATACTCCATGAAACCATCAAACACTTTCAGAACTGAAACCATTAGATATATTATAAATATGAAGATTGAAACATTGAAATGATGCATCTTCCCTCATACAAAGTAACAAAAAAGATCATAATATCATAAGTGATAATAGTAAACACATTTACATATCCTCAAATGGATCTACATTATCTTTTGCATATTGCAACTCTACATCATGAATAGTTGATGGGGGTCTTGGAATGTAGGAAGTTGTATCAGTAGGTTGGACTGGTGGTGGAACAATATCCTCAAGTAGGTTGAGGCGAGTCATGGCATTCAGTGTCAGGTTCAAGTTAGTGATCTTAGGCTCCACATCCCACATCCTGCTCGGACCTTTTTTATACTCTGGTTTAACATGTGATAGAAGACGAAGGTTGTAATGAACATACACAAGATCCTCAGCCTTTGCCGCTCCCAGCCTGTTTCGCTTCACTGGATGGATGAAGCCATACATACTCCAATTCCTCTCAGCTGATGAGGAACTAGCAACATGTGATAACAACCCGGTGGCTAGAGTAGAGAGATGAATGCTATCCCCACCATGGAAGCCCCACCAAGTAATAGGATCAAGATGCCCTCGATCATCCATAACTACTGGATCTGAAAAGCTACCAATAGATTGTACAAACCCTCCAAATTCTTGGCGTACTTCCATTGCAACTTTCATATCTCTATAAATTTTCCTCAAAGCTATTTTGTACCCTTGTACCACTTTAGAATCCTTGTTTGACTCTGTTCTACCATGTAAAGACAAAATTTTGGAATGATAATATTTAGGGTGCAATGTATATGCCAAAATGTGTAATGGTGTGGTCATTTTGTTCCACCTTTCTGTGACTATGTCCTTCACTAAATAATAGAATGTTTCATAAGGGTCATTTTCACTTGCCCTGATAATTTTCCTTATCCTCTCTAACATACTATCAATGTTTTCATAAACTTCCCCCAAGCAAAGTGTATCTGTATCAAATGCCCTGATCAAGGTCAAGATTGGTTCAGTGAACTGTAGAAGGTATTGGACCTTGTCTCACAGAGGGTCAATGGCCATTGCTTGTAATGCTTGTCTCATCTCCACAAGCCTCTTTATGACAAGAGTGTGGGAGGCAAAACGAGTTTCAACAACCTACAAGTTTCAAAAAGTCAAATATCAAATGAGAAATCATATATAAATTTGTAATTAAGAATTTCCAATACAAATAATATTGATTAAAAAAGGAGTACCTTCAGTAGCTCCAACTTTGCAAAACACTAATAAATGGTTTGGGACATTGAATAATTAGTTATGAACATTTGGATTTCTTTTACTGCTACATATATGTCATTAATCCATTCAATATCACCAATCTTGGCAAGCATAAGGTTCAATGAATGTACTGTACATGGAGTCCAAAAGATGTGATCATATCGGCCCTCCACAATCAAACCTGCAACTTTACAAACCTCTGTGTTGTCCGTTATAACTTGGACAACATTATGTGGCCCCACACTTTCTATTGCATCAATAAGAATTGTGGATATGAAAGATGCATCTTTCTCTATTCTACCGCGATCAACAACCTTAAAAAACATTGCCCCTTGGGGGCATATTGCAACAACATTAATTAATGGGCGGTTTCTTTGGTCTCTCCATCCATCAGAAATGATAAACACACCTGTTTCTACCCATGTATCCTGGATTGTCTGTAGCTATCTATCCACAGATTGTCTCTCTGATGCCAACATAGTAGTGCGGACCTTTTCATATCCAGGGCTTTTGTACCTTTTTGGTGTTTCATTAACAACCTTAATTATTTGTTGCCAATAAGGGGAACACACCAAATTGAATGTTAGCCCATTTGCATAGATGCAACCTGCTACATGTTCATCGGCTATGTCTCTACCTTGATTATTGAAAGCTGCTTCAAGAGGGCTTAGAGTGGACCTTTTATTAGTTGTGGTAGCAGGCCTAGATGGCAATGAAGGCTTAGTTGTAGAGTTTTGCACATGGTGTTTTCCCTTAGCAAGTTTCCTATTAGTAGCTTCTTGCAAAAATGGATAGAATTTCATTTTTTTAGGACTCAAACCTTGGCCAGGTTTGCCATCTGCATGTTTTGGCCTGGTGCATACTTGCACCCTTGTGTTAGTTTGATCAGTGAGATGGGCCTTCACTCTAGTATATGAGCCATTTTTGATATCTTGGCATTCATTGCACTTCCATTTAAATGAACCACCTTCGAGATTTTTTCCAATAATCTCGACATACTGCCATAGAGGAGATTTTCGGTCTGTTTTGATGATTTCCCCTTCACTCTGCTCATGCTGTGATTGTTCCATAGTGATAATGGTCTATAGGTTACCTTACTGCATATACAATTCAAATTATAATATATTAACATTATCATCAATACACAATTAAAAATTAAAATACATTTCATGTAACACATGATATTATAAATAAGGTCATGATATAATGATAATATACTTTCAATAAAATAATAACAACGCCTCAACATATGTGCCATCACAAAAGTACAATGTAGCACTCCCACGAAGACATGGTAAGGTATCCACTTCAAAATAGAGTTCAAAAATCAAATACTGACCTTTGTGAATTGAACTAATACTCTAAACTCTGCTTTTGTGAATTGAACTCTACAACTGAATATGATACTGAACACCCATCTATACCACTGTAAACCAATATGTACATATTCAATTGATGGAAGAGGCATATGCTGAAAACTTGAAAAGGTATGGGGGACTAAAGATAGGTTTGTTGGTCTAGACTCTACAAAAATCAAATGGAAGTCTGACCTTCATAACAGCTTGATGGGCATTACAAAACATAGACTTGACCTTTTAACAGCTTGCTGGCAAAAATCAGACCTCTATAACAGCTACTGTGTATAATTATAATATGAATATCTGACCTCTGCAGTAACTCGTTTACTGCCCAACACAAGCCAGAAGAACCATACAATGGCAATTCTTATATACACATGGATCTAGATTTATGTTTTGGACAGAATAAAGGCAGAGCATACATACTATGTCATGTTGGAGCACCTGATTTCGATGATCATCATCACGGGGAGTGGGAGTTTAAGCCTAATCTTCTTACAGGTATCCTTCAAGGAGATTTAAAAGCCCACTCACGACAACCTTTTGTACACACACGACAACATTACATAGATACGATACCAAAAAAATTAGATATGATACCAAAGCATTAAAAATTGCAGAATGCACATGTCAAAAATTGCAGAATTCCACTCTCACAATCCTACCTTGGTCGGTCGAGCCAAACACCGAAGGAAAACGATGAACGTCGGCCAAACACGTGATTTAATTTAACGGCGAGGGTACCTTGGTTGTTCGAGCCAAACGCCAAAGGAAAAAATCTAAGATGAATGTCGGCCAAATGCCTGTTCACTTAGCACTATGCCGCCTGTCACGCCAAATGCCAAACTTCACTGTGCCTACGACAACTTCACTATGCCTATGACAAACGAGTTCATGGTAAACTGCGACTGCGAGTTCACTGAGCTAAAAAGTTAAAAACCGAAACTGTGTTCACTGTTTCGCCTGTCAAGACAAAGAGGGACCGCCGCTTTTTAAAGTTTAAAGTTCCACATGAAACATAATTTCCAAAAGCTAATTTCTGATTTCCGACTTTTTGCTGTGATTTCTGATTTCCCACTTTTCGATGCAATTTTCGATTTCGACTTTTCCTTTGGGCGGTTCCGGCAAGGAGGGTGATTTCTGTATGGATCCGTATCTGCAACGATGATCTACCAGCTGCCGTTTTTTTGGCCGTATTCCAGCTGATCTGGATCCGGATCAGATCCGAGGATCCGACGATCTAGCCTCTCCCTTTGCCGGATCCGGTAACATAGGTTTTTTTGAAGGCCGTCTGGATCTGGTAACATAGATTTATTTGAAGGCCGTGGGAGTACCTGTGCAAATAGGAGACCAGTTAGTGGAAAAAATAGTCTCCCTCGTCCCAAAACTCATTTCTTAGTCAATTCTCCAACCATAGTAATTGCCAAAATATAAAAGAGAGGTGAGTGTCGGTAATTAACAAATCCCTTGGAATATGTTTCCTTGGCGAGGGACCTGTTGTCGCGCGGATTGGCATGACAACGCTCAGACCGGGGGCTGTCACTCTGATCCCCGATCCCTCCGTTTAAGCCTGTCTCCCGCGGCTAAAGGGGGTAGACCCTGAGAGATGATGAAGACCAACTGTCGGCCAGTTGGTTGGGAGACACGAGACACGATTAAGATAAGCACTACAATGATTTGATTAGTTAGCAGACCAGTGCCTTGAGAGATCATTATTAAGCTGATTACTTGCTAGATGATTATAGAAACATGAAACGTGAACAACAATCATTTGTCATCAGCTAGGTCACAATGCTCTTTGAATGACCCAAATGATATCCAACAACTGAAGATTTAAAAAGATGAATGCTTCAAACCACCATGAGTTATAAACCATTAGCTAGATATCATATTCGTATCTCGACTTGAAATTTCAGATCTCCGCGTGAAAGATATAACATGAAAACAACTGAATCTGGCAACAAAAATAATTTTTTATTTTTTATATTTTTCATGATGAAGACAAATGCTATCAAACGAAAGGAGAAAATTTGTTTTAACTTTTCAAAATAGAAACTAAGCTAAGGGCTCCAGAAACTCCCTCTTGAGTAAATCTTTTTTTGGTGTCTAATGAGCTTGCTGGCTTGAACAGCATGTGGGACCCTTGGTATCCTTGGAGGTGACTATTCCTGCCGAAGAAGTCCTCGCCCTCCAATAGAGCTGGCAACCTGTCCCTTGAAAACACAGAAAACACTTGCAAACGAATTGTTAGTGCAAAAAGAGACTTGGCATATAGAGACCAAGTTGAGCTTGTCATTCAACCGAGAATGGACAAGCTACAACAAGTGTACAAGATATACCAAGCCCAGAAGAGATTTGAGATAGCTGCAAATCTCTCCTCCCTAGACAATAGTGCCTTCAGGCAAAATGAAAAACAACTAGATAGCAAATGAAAATCAAATGAATGTCAAACGACACAGGTATACCTCATGTACCAAAGCGTGCACCACAAGAGAAGCTAGTAACCCTAAAGACTTTTATTTATTAATATGAAAGCTGAATACAAAATCCGGCAGAGTTTCCGCCAGCCCAATAGCTCGTTCTATCTTGTTACAATAAGAGCCCAAGGCTCATATAAATAGGAAAATGGGAGACAATCCCAAGGCAAATTCCAATGACAAGTGGCAATCAGGTGAAGATCCCAATGTAGCAAGAATTTCCAAGTGGCTGCTATGACTGTTTGATTGCTAAAGATAACTGCTGATATAAACATGTGCATGTATTGGCTGCCTTTGGACTGCTGGGACTGCGTGTGTATACTTGCTGTTCAGATATCAATGTTAAGCTGCTGTCCCACTTAAACTCGCTGTTTTAAATATGCGTATTACCTTTGTTGTTCATGTAAACATTGCTGTGTTTAAACTGCTGTTCAACCACCGTAAACTGGAATGTCAACGTAGATGGCTGTGATATAACTGCGTTAAATGCCTATGCAAACTTGCGTTGACTTGCTGAGTTGGCTGCCCACCGTAAACACTGAGATATTCATGCGTATGACTGTCCACGTTAAGACCCTTGCTGACTTGGCCCACATACCTTATGTGCTGAGACTGCCGTACGGCCTGCGTACGGAATTTTTATTTGCTGGCTGAATAAAACGTGTACGGACTTTTTAAAATGAGCATGAGCTTTTTTGATGGCTGAGCTACGTATATTCTTTTTGGAGCTGAGGTGGGCCCCCTCCCACTCATTTAACTTTTATACTTTCACCTCATAATATTTCAACCTCAAAAAATTAAATCAAAGTAATAACTGCCTGTTGACTTTGACTTTTTTTTTTTACTTTCTTTGACTTTGGCCTGAAACTTTATGTGGTGGGCCCCACATTGCTTGCCACATCACCCTTGATCCTTTGCTTGACTTCCATGTCAAAATTTGACTTATTTTGACTTTGGAAGAATTTATAAATTTTTCCAATTATTCATTTTTTTTGAATTTTTTCTTCATCTTTGCCATTATCACTTGAAAAATCGCCTTTTGGGGGACTCTGAGTCATTTTTTGACCCCCAAAGTAGGCTCTAGGAGAATGCTGGGCCTCTGAGGATGAATTTCGACTGGTCATACGCCCCAGACATCTCCTAAGGCCATTTAATTATGCCTTTACAAAAAAAAAGAATTAAAAAATCCCGTTTTGCGGGAAGTTTTTAACTATTAAAAAATCCTACTTAGACCTAGCCAAATTCCACGAAACTTTACGTGTGATCTAGTATGGTAATATACATCGATCCTAGACACTAAGATGTGTCAGGGGCTCAATCTTCAAACCGTCACCTCGGCTTTGGGGTGTGCACGAGTGAAAAAATCCAGAGAATTATCCCCCTTTGAAAAAGAAAGGAAACGAAAGGGATAATTCACCGGATAAAAAAAACACTCCAAGGTGTACTCGTTTGCTGATCGAGTCCCACATCCTAGGCCTGTTACAAATTCAAGAAACATCATACTAGCATCACTTATTACAATTCCCCGTAGGGTGTGGAATCTGGGTACAAAGAAGAAATATGATGAGAAGATAGAAGGAGAGTTAAAAAACTCTGTTGACTGATGACATCTGATGGTACAAGTGTCCTCTGGATCATCCTTGGGCATGGAGTCGTCATATAATCATCAGGTGCTACTCCAGTAGTCAACAAGACCTTTTTAACAAATCCCTTGGTATACATTTCCTTGGTGAGGGACCCTTTTCGGGGATGACACTGCTGCTGGCTCACACTGGTGAGAAGTGTGGAGCGCCATGTGCCCAGAGAGAAAGTTATATGTCCAAAGAACCAAAGTGTCGAGAAGGAGGATGCCAACCACGGCCTGGGAAGAGGAAACAACTCAGCTAGGTCAGCTTTTCCCTCTTGATCGTGGAGCCGCAGTCCGATTTTCCTAACTAAAAATCCATGCTACCAGGCAGGAGATGAGGAACCTATTACGAGCTGCAGAGAGTCGAGAAGAATGGAATGCCCAACAAATCCATTGGAGACGAATTGCTGCAGAGAGTCGAGAAGAATGGAGACGAATTGCTGAAGAAATCCAATGTTCTTGTGCTCCATACCAATCTTTTACAAGAGTATCCCTGACTGGCATGTCATGTCTCAGCTGGGTGGCCATTGATGGCTGATCATTGAATGCTAGATGATTGATAAGATTGTGCCTGCTGTCCAAATCCATGAGAGCTGTACTGTCAGTGATATGAAACCACTGCAAATCCACTGAATCCCCCTTCGTGCAGATAACCAGTCTAAACAATGAATGTGGTGCAGTCTTGCCGAGGGTGGAAAGTTGTGGCTGCCATCTGCATGCAACGTAACATGCATGTCTTAAATGAACTCCTGAGGGGGCGTGTTGCCACATCCTTCTGGCTCGTGGGCTGGTGGGGTGGTGGCAAGACGCTCCCCCCCCTTTTGCTGGCTTGGTCACCCCTTCCGTGGCTATATTGATGAATATTATATATTAAATCTTTATGAATTATGTATGAATAAAATAAATGCATGTACTATGAATCCTTGTTCCATGTTAATGTTTTAAGTTCAATGATTATGTTTTACTATAATGAGTCTTTATGTATTGATTCTTGATGAGTTACTTATGAATGAGTTAATAAATGTATACTTTATGACTTATTGTTCAATGTTAATGTTTAAACTTTAATGAATATGTTTTAATGTAATGCAATATAATTGCTAAATAAAAATATGCACCTCACTTAGAATTTATAGTTATTTGTGAGTCCACATACATGCATGCATGCACAAATATATGCATGGTGCTACACCCATGATTCCTAAGTTCTAACTTTGGGATCCTTTCCACATTGGCATGCTTGCCTGCCACATTTGCACTGGGTAACTTCAACGACAAGAGTAACTTACCACCCATGTTTCCCAACTTTGGGATCCCTGCCACATTGTACTTGGTAACTTCAATGAGAAGTTTAAGTTAGCCAGGTTTCAGCAATCCATTTGAGTGGTGTTCCATCGTATTTGGAAACTGGATGTCCGGTAATGAAGTTATCTCATTCAAGTAGCTTGCTAATCAACTAGCAGCATAATGTCATGGATGTATCTGTATCATGGAATGTTCATTTTGGTAAATAATTGCTAGTTGCTACTATGGGATAATGTGCATGGTCTTGTAAGGTTTCCAACTGGAGACATTTTGATGTTTCTTTCTATTGTCTGTATATTCATTTAGCTTGTAAGTTGTGAAACCAAATTATTTTGTCAGTGTAATGTGGTACTAATTGCTTTGTTGCTAGGTAAAATAAGACACTTCCTTTTGGGGTTGGGAGAAAGCTCATGATACCTGACCTGCATTCGCTTGGGAAACTTTGAAAATTTGAGTTTGTTTGGAAGTTCAGATTATTCCATCTCTTCCTTGGTGCTGCTCCTGCTTTCACAGTTTAGATTATTCCATCTGTTTCTACTCTTTATTTTTGTACTTCCATTATAAATATTAGCATGAGGCAGCATTAGTGAAAGGATCCTAACCAATTTTTAATATTCCAGCATTCTTTTATTATTCCTAGTTCTTTCTTAATTGAGTTTATGGCTGTGTTTTTTGAGTGCAACTTTTGCAATCGCATTTCACAGTCAGATATACTGCTCTTTGTTAATTGTCTTTGTAAAGAGTTGACCATTTCTAGATGTCAAAATCACTGGCACTGCAGTAATTTGTTCGTCCTGCAGTCTATTTCTTTCTTGTTTTAGATGCCATAAAATTTCTGTTTGGATCTACAAATTATGTTATCTGCAGGGTGATTTAATGCAGGTTAAAGTTGGAGCTAATGAAATTTGTTCTTTTGCAGTGATAATAGTATGATAAGAGTGGACCGGCTTGAGCATGTCATTAGAGAAGAGATGAACAATTTGTCCCCTCGAACTATGGTTGTTCTGTACCCTTTGAAGGTAATTTCTGAGTTTTTTAGGATCTTTTCACTGATTCTCATCCTCCCACTTTCTGGTAAAAACCAGTTGTACATTGAGAGGTTTTAGTGGACTCGGTTTAATTTAAAAGATTTGGCCTATTATTATTTTTGTGGCATATAGTAATGTGGAAATTTATGGTATACACATTCATACGAATGGGGACGATGGTCTAGAGATAATAAGGAATACACTAATATAATTGGTGCTGCAGTGTAGAGATGTTTCTGATGCCACTTTTGTTATATCTCACTACAATTTATAATACCCCTAAGTGGCTATGGTTATTCAACCACCTGCCCCTTGAGTTTTAATCTCAACATTTAACTTTCCATTGGTTGCATGCCACTCCCATATATTGTCATGATGTTATTCTCGGTTTGAATATCATTAAAGTGTTAATACTCAGATATCTACTCTTAATACAGAAGCTCAAAGGTCTTAATAGTGAAGATATTTACAACAACAATAAAGGAAGACGACAAAATTTTCAAATGTGAAGATTGCATATGGATCCACCTCCATCCATGGAGGCATCTATGACCAGATTAACCAGCTGCAATGCTTGTTGATGTTTGTAGCTCAGGCAGGTACTTCTTCACAGGTCTAAGTGCCTAGACTGTGGAAGTCGCCTAACTATCCTTCAACCTTATCAATTATATATATTTTGAGAAAAAATGAATTTAATCTAATGAAATGCAAAGATTATTTGCATTAGTGAATTAGATAATGCAAAGATTACTTGCATTAGTGAATTAGATAAATCTTGACCTTTGATCTGAAGTGAAGTTGAGATCTAATCTTCACCATCAATCACTTTGGAGATTATGGTTGTGGATTTAATTAGTGTGGAAAAAGTCGTGATAAAATCGGTAAAGTTCGATTTTTTGTGCTAGCTGATTTTATCGGCCAACTTTTTGGCGATATTTTTGAAACCAAAAAAATTGCGATTTTATCGGGAGTCGATTGAAAAAATCGGGAAGCCTATCCAGGTCACGAGGGAAACAGCTGAAAAATCACTCATTTTTCACTCTTCTTTCTACCATTTGTCCTTGTGGAGAGTGTTATGAATATAATTCATAACAAACAATTAAATAAAATAAATATAAAGATTAAATAATTAAATATTAATTAGGTTAAATAGTATTTAAGTTAAGTGAAAAGGCATGCCTATTCACGAAAGGTCGCCTGCTGAGATATAAAAGCAGGGCCTCATTGTAACATTTTAAATCATCTTATACAATTTTATATATTAATAAATTATTATTATTATTAAATACCTCGTGTATTTTAACATATTAAGTCTTCAAGCTATCAGTGTTTGTGCTTCAGCTATAGTTTTTATGCTTCAGAGAGAGGAGGTGTTTGCCATTGCCCTAGAGGAAGAGATTTACTAGATTTGTGGCGTGGATTTGGAGATTTGTCCATCTCTCAACGTAAGAGACTCAAGGTGCTGATTTGCTGCTGCCAGGGAAGTATTTTAATTTCTCTCTTAGTCTTTGTTACACAAATGGCTTCTTAAATCTTTCTATTAGTTTGTTTTTATCTTACTTTTGCTTAGAAATTTGAACCAAAACATTGTTTTGAATCTAGATTGAATCAAAACTTCAAAATGTTTAGATTGTTTACATGATTCAATTTTCAAGAATAAAAAATTGAAACCCTTGTTTAGTGAATTTGAGTGTGTTCAAGTGAGTGAGAAGAGGCATTTAAAATTTAAAATCAACAATTACATTTGTGTTTGCTTCTTATGTGATGGGCAATTTTTTTTTTTTCAATTTTTTTTGTGCCCATGTTCAAATTCAAGTTCAAAGTTTCAAACAAAATGTCGAGGAATTTGGACCCTATGTGGGAATATGGTGAACCTGATCCTATACCTGAATCTCGGGGGGCCAATAGAATGTATTTGGCTTGCAAGTTGTGTGGCAATCATAAGTCAGTGGGTGTCAAGAGATTAAAATTCCATCTAGGGCAAATTTTGGGGCAAAAATAGAACTTTTCCCAAATCCATCTCCAGAAATCATCCTACAGGCCATTAAATCATTGATGGATAGAGAGGGCAAAGACATCAGGGCAATGGTAAAAAGGAAACTTGTAGGGGCCTCAGGAGTGGGGGGAAGTGAGAGTTGTTCTTCAAGATCACATTCCACACCTACATCTCCCAACCCCTTAGTTTTCTCATTTTTTTGTTCCTAGAACCACACTTGGTGTACAACCTGGCATCAAATCGACACTTAATAAAAAGGAAAAGGCAGTAGTTGACAGGTTGGTTAGTAAGTGTCTTCTATGGCGTGATGTTCCTTTCAACATTGCCAAGACCAACCCATTCTTCCAAACTATGTTTGATGCTGTTGCTGTTGTTGGCTCGGGGTGCAAACTCCCTACCTTTGCAAAGTTGAGAAGGCCTCTTCTTCAAAATGAAAACGCTAATTGCACTGCTAGATTGTAGGAGTTTAGGGCATCATGGGAACACACTAGATGCACAATCATGTCAGATGGTTGCACTGGCTAGAAGGGTAGGACCTTCCTTAATTTCTTGGTTAGTTGTCCCAAGGGGACAATGTTTATGAAATCTATTGATGCATCTGCACACATTAAAGATGCACGTTTATTATGTGAGTTGTTGGACATCTTCATTCAGGAAGTAGGTCCACAAAATGTTGTGCAAGACATAATAGACAACGCTACAAATTATGTTGCTACTGGCAGGTTGCTTATGGAGAGGTATCCAAACTTGTTTTGGACACCTTGTGTTGCTCATTGTATTGACTTGATGATGGAGGATATCCCTCTTGTGAGGGACATTGTTGAATCATCCAGGAGCATGACAAAATCTATATATAATCATGCATCTGTGTTTAGCTTGATGAGAAGATTCACCAACAACAAAGAGTTGGTGCGTCTTGTCATTATATGATTTGCCACTACTTACATATCTCTTTAGTCTTTGTTGAATTCTATGTGGGATGTGAAGAGCATGTTTCTTTCACAAGATTGACGTGCTTTATCTATTAGCTGCAAACCAGAGTGAGAGGGCATATGCATACTAGTTTCATATGATCAAAGCTTTTGGGCAGGATTAGAGGAGGTGTATACCATTTATAACCTTTGGTAAGGGTTCTTCTGTTGGTTGATGGAGACAAGACCGCAATGGGCTACCTACTTGTATGAGGCCATGGATAGGGCCAAAGAAGCCATTCATGCCTATTATGAAGATAAGGGAGATGAGGGGTTAGAGAAACAACAATTGGTATGGAGAGTAATTGATGAGCGATGGAACAATACCCTCCATTGCCCTATTCATGCTAGAGGTATCTTATTATCTACCTCAACCTCGCATTCTTTAGCTCCTGTGGTTTCATATTTGATGCTGAGGTGATGGATGGATTCTTCACTTGTGTTGAGAGGATGGTGGCATCTGAGCAAGAACGTGAAGAAATTTCTAAAGAAATGGAGATATATAGGATGGGAGGTGGCACATTTGGTTTTACCATGGCTATTAAGAATAGGACGACCAAAATGCCAGGTAAGCTTCAATTTGTTTCAACTTTGAAATTTCATAATCCATTCTCTTCATAATTTGCTTCAAGTTTAGAATTTCAATGTTTTAACCTTTGTTTTTCCATGTTTCTCATTTTTCTTTTAACTTGTAGATGCTTGGTGGACAAGCTATGTGGTAGAGTACCCCATCTCCGAGGTGATGGATGGATTCCTCACTTGTGTTGAGAGGATGGTGGCATCTGAGCAAGAACGTGAAGAAATTTCTAAAGAAATGGAGATATATAAGATGGGAGGTGGCACATTTGGTTTTACCATGGCTATTAAGAATAGGATGACCAAAATGCCAGGTAAGCTTCAGTTTGTTTCAACTTTCAAATTTCATAATTCATTCTCTTCATACTTTGCTTCAAGTTTAGGATTTCAATGTTTTAACTTTTGTTTTTTTATGTTTCTCATTTTTCTTTTAACTTGTAGATGCTTGGTGGACAAGCTATGTGGCAGAGTACTCCATCTCCAAAACCTTACCATTTGAGTGCTCATCCAAACGTGTAGTTCCTCTGGGTGTGAGCGCAATTGGAGTGTATTTGACAAAATACACAACCAAATGCGCAACGGGTAAAAAAATTTCGAATTAAAATTTTGAATTCATTTTATTATTTTTAATATTTAAATTTTCTAAGTACTAATTTACAATCTATGACCCTAATACAGATTGGAGTTGGAACGCCTCAATGACATGGTCTATGTCTACTACAATCTCTAATTGTGGGTGAGACAACTTCTGAAAACTCCTGATGTGGAAGCCATCTCATCAGACAATATTGATACCACTGCTGCATCAAGGGTCGAGACTAAGAGGTCTGTCATGGACTCGCTCCCTGATTGGTTAGGTTTGGATCCAGAGGCACTAGAGATAGAGCAAGTAGTAGTTGCAGGGGAGGAAGAGCCAGATGTAGAGGACAAATGCCACCTCTTTTTTTTTTTTTTTTGCTTCTAGAGGATGACAAAGTCCATTTGTAGCCCCAGGGGTAGGGCCTTCTTCCTCTAGAGGAAAAGGCAAAGCATTCCCTATTCCCGTAAAAGGGGTAGAGGATCTCAGTGATTGATTACTTTATGACATGTAGATGTCTCATGATATACATTTATTATATTTTTTGTTGATATTTTGACTCTTGAGAGTTGAGATTGAGTCAGCACTCAAGATTCAGGACTTGATTCATTATTTTGATATGTGATGTAGCACTAGATTTCATATACATATTATATGTTAGCTTTCTTTTCATGTTTACATGGAAATGCATTTATTTGATGTTGTGGATACCTTAGATGCTAAAAAATTATAAAAAATAATTTTTTATTTTATTTATTTATTTATTTTTTAATTTTTGCCGAATTTTCGCCGATTTTTTCAAAAACCTCCCGACTTTAATGACTTTTTCAATTTCTGGACCCTTGCTGATTTAATCCCGAGTTCAAATTTTTCCACATTGGATTTAATTATATCTCAAACTTAGAAAATGAAGGCTGGGCCAAGGGAGGAGACACATTTATTAAGCACAAGACACAATGAGATAAGTGAGGATCTCAGTGATTGGGTGAAGGAGCACATTCATCCCAAGTGTGCAGTAGCCGGAAGAAGACAATGACAGTTTGTGGTAGCAAGAGAAATCATTCAAATTTGGAGGTTGTGGTTGTGTTATCGCTCAAACTAGTAGGGGTCCTAGGAGGGCATCCTATAGAGCAACTACTAGGTCAAGGGACAACAATGGAGTGATAGCACACTATCACCTAAGTTAAGGCTTCTTGCTCTTTACGGACTTTCATCGATGGGAGGAGACCTGCTAAAATAAGGATCACTATAATGAATATATCAATGATAGGATGAATGGTGATTCCCAAGGCCTATTCACAAGAAATACTCAATTGTATTGATTTCTTGTTGTTGAAATATGTAACTAGGTTCGGTCTTCATAATGGCAGGTGTAATCATGATTTCATGTAATTGATGTAAAGAAGAAAAATAAAATTATTTTGTTATGCTTGAGTCATGGGTTTCGTTCTCAAGGAATTTTATTTTAATAGATGAAGCTCCCATTGAGAGCTATTAGGATTGGTCATCAAGTTATAAAGTCTATTGAGTCAATGTCAAGTATTGAAGGCCCAATTCGGCATGTTATACATTGTAAAAGGAGAAGTTATTTGTGTCACAAACCCCCTCCAAGACCTCGTCACAAGTACCTCATCGAGTCAACTTTCAAAAGGGGATGAAGATGATTCTAGAGTGGCAAGACGACCTACCCCATGACACAAGTTGACTTATTTTCTATGGGCAGATCACTATATATTGAAAGATCTCGACCTCTCTCATGGCACTATTTGACCAAGGATCTAAAATAAGAAGTGCGAGAATCACAAGGAGAATAGCCTCATAACTAGCGAGAAGGAAGGGAAGAAGAGTGAAGAAATTTGGGACTGTTTTTGGGTCATCCTTCTCACATGTGTGACAAAAACTAGGGTTTCTGCAGTAGGGTGACACCAACTTTTGTAGCAGCCAAGTAGAAGGTTACTACACCAACAATCTTGCTAGCCGAGGTTACAAGGAGAAGCACTCAAGTCAAGTGAAGATGGAAACCATCATCAAGATCCATAATTCAGCCCACACGTGTGATCTTGCAGAAGTTTCAAGCAACCAAGAATTGCAGGACTGTGGAAGAAGGCTGAAATACCAAAGTAGCTGAAATTTGCAGTGCTAGAAATCAGTTTGACTATTGTTGACTTGGGCAAGAAGAAGAAGCAGTGAAGAAGGATTTTGTGACTTAGTCTTGGAAAGGTTGATAAGTCAAGGGTCTTGGTCTTGGAATTCATCACTTGAAGTTTCTATAAGAAGAAGAATTCGTTTGGGTTTTCCTCTCAAGTTGGAGAGGTTTTGGCCCTGGCTGATCGCCTACATCCTGTGTCTCTTGTCTCATTATTGTTTATTGTTTGGTAGCTGTTTGATGAAGAAGAGCACTATAATAATCCAGAAGAAGAATCTAATCTAAAGAAGTAGAAAGTATTCATAAGCAATGATCATTGTTGGAGAAATCACCTTTTGTTTCATGCCCTAGATTTCTCAACACTTGCTTGGGAAACAAGGTAGTAGACTCTCTAGGAAGGGCTAAAAGGATTCTTGAGGCTAGGGTTTGGGAATGTATCTTGAAGAGATGTTCTTTAAGCCTAGAAATCCTTATGGAGACTTGGCCTTTATGTGATCTTTGCGGAATTGGAGTTATAAAGTTGCGGGACAACATAGGACCAAGTGGGCCCAAAATTAGGTAAAGTGGGATTGGTCACTCAAGGAGGGGCTTCACCAAATTGTGGAAGTGAAGGGAATCAATGGGCAAATTTTCTCGGAATAGAATGCAATGATCCAAATGAGGTCAGTAGCCAAGGGAAATCTAGGGCAAGAGATGATCCTTGAGTTAGGGCTTGCTATATCTCGAGATCCCACCTTTGGATTTGCTTCAAATTTGGAGGGCCTCTAGAGCAAACTTCAACAATTGATGCCCTAAGTGACCTATGTAGGCTAGGTCTAGAAAAAGAGGGAGGTGAAAATAATAAGCGTTTAAAATTATCACCAATGGAGGATTAGTGCTTTGTCCTTTGGTAGAGATGGAGTCAAGGAGAATTTGTAGTTTGGAATAGATTCATTTGGTCAAGGAGGCCTTGAAAACAACTCGCATGGCATTAGGGCATGAGAGAAGCAACTTCAAGGTCTTTGCACTTCGATTTGCAATATTTGATGGCTTGTCAAGACAAATTATCTCTAGGAACATTCACTCATTCATACATGGCCCATAACATGATGCAATAATATAAAAGATCAAATTCCCACAATTTCGCATAAGAAAAGTAGTAAATTTTAACCTAGTATAGCGAAAATCCTAGCAACATGCATGTGACAAAAGTAAATAAGAAGAATAGCATTAGAAGAGCACTTACATATAATAAAGAGTATATACAATCATCAAGATATGCCAATAGAGAAGCTTCAATACAAAATGAAAGAGATCCAAACATCAAAATTCATCCATTCATCCAAACTCGTCCTCCAAGAAGGATAGCGAAATTCTCACAAGAGGAGATAACCCAATCCAAGTGAAGATGATCAAAATGAATAATCTTATTTCTATTTATACACTTTCTAATGAGATCAATTTAGCTAAATTGGCCTAATTGAGCCCTTATATTAAAATAATGTGCATAATAACAATACTTTTGATGACAAGCCCACCAAATAGCATAATAATACATGAATAAGTCTCTCAAGAGGGCCAAATGATCAATAAAGTGAGTTGTTGGGCCTTTGAGCAGGCCTAATCAAGTCCAACGAGTGTTATGATGTGAAAATGGACTCCCAACATAGTGGACAAGAGGTTGGCCCCTTTTTCCAAGCAAGAGCCTGTGGTGCTCCCAATTGGGTGTGGTGGCACAAGAACATCCTCATGGGTCTCCAAGTGGATCGAAAATGTCTGTAGACCATCTGTAAGGGCTAGGATGGTGATGTTAGCCCTCCCTCTGTTGTGGGAGACATCCTCTAGACCTTGGAACATTTGTCAAGTGTATGGTGCAAGTTTGGAGCTGGCTAGGCATGGTGAATCAAGTTCATAATCCTCATCCAAAAAGGTGGAACACGAGAAATCAATGATTGGTGCTCGAGATCCATGAAGTAATATCTGCTACGATGGAGGCCCATGGCTCTCAACGCTCACCCTACAATTGCCAATGTGGCCCTCGAGAGGGCTAGGAGACCAAGCCCTAAATGAAGACCCACTTGCAATCCTGCGTAAGATCCAATGCATCCCTTACCCTCCAATAAAACAAGCCATTAGAATACTCAAGTAATAAAGCTTACAAGTCATGGGATCAATGGGGTACTTCATGGTGGCATGCCCTTCCATAGTGGGCTTTGGCATGTACAAGTCTCTCCAAGCTCAATAGGGGGTTAACAAAGGACCCTAGTAGGTGGTTTCAATGTCTAAAGGGGGTGACATGTCCATGGTACATCCTTTAAGTGGTAGGTGGCAATTGATATAATAATGGAATGGAGTGGGGATCAGGGGAACATCTAAACCATATGTCAAGGTTCATGGGTAGCTATAATAAGGGAAGCCCACACTTGGGTATGTGAGTGTAGGAGGAAGCAAATCGTGGTGCATGAGTTACCCCGACCTTTGTTTTTCCACCCTTCTTCATATGCTTTTTGCCTTTGATTGATTTTTTTTCATAATTGCTCGTTCATCGCCCACCAGGGGTTGGGATAATCACGGGTTACTTAATGATGGAGAGAGCTCATGAGGGCTCATAGGAACCGGGGTGATGGCCATGGATAAGGGGCAGAGCTCATGTCTAGCTATTGTCCACGTGCTAAATTTGTGTGTTCCGACCATCTTTTGCATTTTGTGGTACATTTCCTATTGAGAGGGGCCAAATTATGCTTTTTATTTTATTTTTTGCTGCATCAACCTCCGGGGCATTGTTCCAGGCCCGTCCCAAGGTGTGGACAAGGGGAGGGGGGGGGGGGGGGGCAACCCTATCTGGACCCAAGAGACACATGTGGACCCATCTGGGAAAAGAGATGCATGGGGCTAAAATGAGTGGAAGGGGAGTGATTTAGGTGGTATCGGGAAGCGAGAGCGCACAACCAAAATCAAGATTTCCCATGTAGTGCCAGCCCTAAATCTAATGGCGTAGTAAAGGAGATCCCACGAGACTAGGATACAAGGGTAACCATGAAATCAGGCAAGGGAGATAAGAATACAGACCTAACCCACTCTTTCCGCCGAATCCCCCCACCAATCGATGCCCAAAAGTGCCCATGAAAAGTAAACAAAATTACTCAACTAAACCAATGAAAAGTCATACCTTTGGGGTAGAGTTAGCAGGTTGAGGTGCAAATCAGGCCATGCAATAGCCACACAACAAACCATGGCATGGATTTTGTCAACAACATAAACCATATGATCCCAATTGGATCATTATATTGTTTGTCATCCATCTCGATGCATTTGGAGTGGAAAAAGTGGAGGAATCAACTCACATGACCGTTTTTACTAGTGGTACCGAGTTTGGCGAAACGAGGTTTGAAACCTTCCAGGAGTGTTTTGAGTCATCAAACGACGTTTTTTGGCATAAAACTTTTTTGCCATAACACCAAACCTTTCATGCTATTCTACACGCAAAGATCTTTCCAACGGTGCAAGAAGCGTGTCAGTCAGAATCCGTATGCAAAAGTTATGCCACTCAGAAGTTGACCTTCCTGTTTTCACACCTATAGTTGAGGAGGATGCCGTGTTAGCCCCCATTATTTATGGAAAGGGGTCTAGCCATGTGTTTGTGATGTAAAAGACTCTAGAAGAGTCTATATTGTAACTCCAGTTAAGAGTTGATGTAGTCAAAATTAACCACTAGTAGGCTATCGGGCTATGTTATAATCGCGCCACTAGGAGGAATATACGTTGCATTCTTTTGAGAATATTTTGTTCCATAGTTGAGTAAAGATAGCCAGGAGAGATAGGAGGTAGAGCACACAGAGAGGATTTGTGCACTGTAGCCTCCCACATGCCACAAACATTACTTCTTTGTACATTCAGTGGTATTTTCAGACAGAGAAAGAGAGCGAAGTGACCTCACCTTCTAGCTGGGTTGTCTTTCGAATGGTTTTCCCAGAGAGCATATCTTGTGCCTTGTGTGTGTGTGCTTATTTTATCATTTTCTACTTTTCTGCATAATTTCCATTCGCATGCATGCACTAATTACAGTTAGATCCATAGATCTTAAAGTTTAATAAACTGTAATAGTGTAGAATTTTCAGAGTTTTAATATAATATTCTTAGATCTGTTGTGACGAACTGTCCAGTGGAATATCCATGGTAGTTTATGGATCATTTGGTATTAGAGCAGGTTTCTTTGGGTATTTGTGGATATTTGTAGGGGATCTAGGTCGGCGAGGTCAAAAATCATAAAACCCTAATCATGGCCAACGAATCTATAAATGAACCTCGTGATCTTGCAGAGGTGAGGTTTTCACGGATCGAACAAGTCGTGACCCTAAGCAATAAGCTGGGGATATTTGGAGAAGATGGGGGTTTGAATGCAGAGGACAAATCAAAAAGGGGATCAGGAGATCAGGAAGACACAGAGAACCACTCGAAGAAAGAGCCCGAAAAAGATCAATTCAGTTTGAGTGCTGTGAATCAATCCCTGTTCAAAATGGAAGCAAAAGCCGATATCAAGCTGTACCACGACGAGATCAACGCTCTGAAGTTGAACCACTGGTTGTAGCAACTGGAAGTTTATTTCAACGTCTCATTCACACCACTGAAATTAGAGTGCCATGCACTGACTTGGTGGGAGAGCCACACAGAAACCCAGAGGTTGGAGGGAGAACCTATAGTGACTAAGTGGGAGGATTTCAAAACCCTCGTTAGGTCACAGTTTTATCCCATTGGGTACGTGGAGGACCAGTGGATCCGATGGCATTACTTCATGCAAAAGGCAAACCAAAGCGTGCAGGAGTAAACCACATAATTCAAAAAGATGGCTATAATTCAGGGTATCTCTCCAAAGAACCTAGATGTACTGCTCAAGTATTTGGTAGGTCTTCATTACCATCTACGTGAACAAGTGATGTTGTTCAAGCCCAAATCGGTAGACAAGACTTGTGTACAGGGAAAATGCTTGCAGAACATAGACTTGAAAAGAGCGTAGTCAAGTGGATCGAAGCAGAAAGAGCAACAAGAAGCTTCTAATGATGGGAAGAAGAAGCAAAAAGGGGGAAAGATAAAATGATGACAGCCATAGCACACTAGTGCAAAGATCCTAGCAACCACTGCAACCACTGCAACATTGATGGCCATGCAGAGGAGAAGTACTGGAAGTTGCATCTAGAGCTAAACTCGAAGAACAAGAAGAGAGATAATAAAAAGAAGAATCTCATGGCTACTGATTCGAGCAACCAAGTTGAAAGCAACTTGGATGTGGATGAGAAGATCGTCTGTACATCAGTGCAGAAGGAGGTGAATCTGAGTAGCCTTCAGCAATAAGAAGAGAGAAATGACCAAATTCTTCCATATAAAGATACAGGTCAAAAAGACAAAGATTGATGCTTTGTTTGACTCAGGATCATAGGCGAATCTCATTGCAGCAGAGCTGGTCAAGGTGGGGCTGGAAGTTTGTGATCATCCAAACCCATATCCACTGGGATGGGTAAATAAGGATGTAGAGCTGAAGGTAACAAAACAGTGCAAAATTAGATTTGCTATCAGCGCTGATTTTATTGATGAAGTACATCTGATGTGGTTCCCCTTGATGTATGTGGAATTGTGTTTGGGAGTCCATACACGTACATGCGTGATGTAATATTCATGAGGAGAGCTAACCAGTACTGACTCATCAAGGATGGAAAATTGTTCATCATGAACGCGCACAAAGGCAAGTCAAAAATTTCACTGGTAAGTGCCAACCAAACCAAGAAATTGATCAGTTGTAGGAATAAGTATGTTTTATTGTTTTTAAGAGAAAGTCAGTCTGAAGAGGCATCAATAAGAGGCATGGCATCCTCGGAGGGGTGTACTAAGAAACAAAAACAACAATTGGTGTTGTTACAAGCATTCAAGGTTGTGTTCCGAGAGCCTAAAGGGTTACCACCTAAGAGAGAAGTGGAGCACGAGATCCAACTATTGCTAGACTCCCAATTGCCAAATATTGGGCTGTACATGCAGTGTATCATAGAAGCAAGTTAGGTAAAGAAATAGTTGCAGCAACTGTTGGAACTAGGTTTAATTCGATCGAGTACATCACCATGTGGGTCATCCATCATCATTGTGCCAAAGAAGGATGGGACTTGGTGGATGTGTATAGATTACAGGGCGTTGAATAAAATCACGCTCAAGAACAGATACCCCCTGCCTAGGATAGACGATTTGCTAGATCAGTTGCAACAAGTAATTTATTTCACCAAGCTAGACTTGAAGTCTGGATATCACCAGGTTTGAGTCAAAGAAGAAGATACCTGGAAGACCGCCTTCAAATCCAGGTAAGGTTTGTATGAGTGGTTAGTTATGTCGTTTGGCCTATGTAATGCCAGCTACGTTTACGCGATTAATGAATGATATACTACACCCTTTTATAGATTCATTTGTTATTGTCTATTTGGATGATATACTAGTATATAGTGCTACCTGGGAGGAGCATATTTCACATTTGACGTAGGTGCTGGAAGCATTGAAGAAGCACCAACTGCTAGCAAATCTTAAGAAGTGTGAGTTTGCGCAACATTCTTAAGTGTATCTGAGGTATGTGATCGATGGAGGAGAGCTGAAGTTAGATCCTTCCAAGATGGAGGCCATCATGAAATGGCCGGTGCCTACTAATGTTTCTGAGGTCACAAGTTTCAATGGAGCAACGCCGCAACACAATACTTGAGGAAATTTATAGCCTCATTTTCAGTGGTAGCAGCACCGCTCCATGCCATAACAACAATTGGCAAGAGTTTCTTGTGGGGAAAAGGTCAACATAAGGCTTTTGAGGAGCTAAAGAAGAAGATCAATCAAGCACTAGTTTTGGCATTACCAAACTTGCAGTGACCCTTTGAAGTGGAGACAGATGCAAGTGGGTATGCTGTGGGAGCTGTCTTGATGCAAGGAGGGAGGCCCGTTTGCTACCATTTTGAAGTATTTCATGGGGTAGTTCTTAACTACCCTACCTACAATATGGAGCTCTATGCCATGGTGCAACCTGTGAAGAAGTGGAAGCATTATCTGATGGGAAAGGAGACAATAATCCACACAAATCATCAACTGTTCCAGTACTTGCAGGCCCAGAGTAAGCTACAACAGACCAGGCATTACAAGTGGATGGGGTTTTTACAACAGTTTCATTTGGTGATCAAGTATAAGAAGGGCAACACAAACAAGTTGGTTGATATGCTTTCAAGGCCACCCACATCAAAGATTACAATTTTGGGGACTCTAATGTAGATGGAGCCATTCACCCATGATGCATACAGAGAGGCATATTTAGAAGATAAGGACTTCAAGGTGTATCAATAGTTGCAGAGTCAGAGTCATGTGCACGATGGCGACAACACTGTTGACTACCATCTCCAAGATGGGTTACTCTACAGGCTAGATAAGCTATGTGTTCCTAAAGGTGAGCGTTTGCAGCTGATTAGAGACGCTCACACCTCCAAGGTCGCAGGGCACTTTAGTGTAAGGAAGACTGTGGCTAACTTGCAGGGGTATGTGTATTGGCCCAAGATGCAAGATCAGGTAGCTAGATTCATAAGAGGATGCAAACTTCGTTGTACCAACAAGCCTAGCAACATGCAACAAGGTCTATATCATCCCTTCCCTGTACCTACTCGTCCTTGGGAAAGCATTTCCGTGAACTTTGTGGGAGATTTACCAATAAACAGGAAGGGACATGACTACCTGTTCGTGGTAGTTGACAGGTTAAGCAAGATGTGTGTTTTGATGCCCTGTAAAAAGACCACCAATGGACAAGAAGCAACAAACTTGTTCTTTGGACAAGTCTGGGTGCACTTTGGGATATCAAGGGGCATCATTTCAGACAGGGACATAAGATTTCTCAGTGCATTTTGGACTACATTGTGGGAGAAGATGGACACAAATTTGAAGAGATCTATAACATTCCATCCACAAAGAGATGGGTAGACAGAAGTAGTCAATAGGACTTTGGTGCAACTTCTGAGGGGATACAACCAGAAGCATCCAAAGACCTAGGATGAAAATTTGGTATATATACAACATTCTTATAATAGAGCAGTCCACACTTCTACAAGAAAGTCCCCATTTGAGACTTGTTTGGGATATTTGCTACCTTCACCTTTGGATATTGCATATGGGAAGTAAGGAGGAGTGAAGGAAGATCTTACAATAGATACTTTGAGGGCTGCAAAATTTATAGAGAAGATCAGACAGATCCATCTACAGGTACAAGAAACATTGTAGAAGTCGCAGGAGAAGTATAAGGGCAGGCATGATCAATACAGAACAGAGAAATCATTCAAGGTGGGAGACAAAGTATGGCTACAACTAAACAAGGAGAGGCTGCAGGGGCTTGGTAAGAAAATCAAGGCTCTAAGGTATGGTCCCTTTGAGATACTGGAAAAGGTGGGTGATAATGCCTATTGATTCAATTTAACACCATATATCTGCATTTACTCTGTTGTGAATGTAGAGAATTTGAAACTCTATGACCCTTATATGCTTGATCAGGAAGAGGAACAAGTCCTACCTTTTGTGGAGGATTTGGCACCAGATAGTCAGGAAAAGTTGATAGAGGATATAGTTTTGCAGAAGAGGTCCAAAACTATGAGATAGGGGCAGCATGACCTTTGGCAGATTGGGTTGAAGAGACAACTTCCATGCAAAGCTAATTGGTACACCAGAGAGAAGGTGGAGGAAAAATTTCCTCACCTCATTCAGTAAAAGCTTTTGAGGACCAATCCCGAAATGGGGAGGTGTGATCCAAATTGGATCATTATATTGTTTGTCATCCATCTTGATGCATTTGGAGTGGAAAAAGTGGAGGAATCAACGCACGAGACCGTTTTTACTCGTAGGACCTAGTTTGGCGAAATGGGGTCTGAAACCTTCCAGGAGCATTTTAAGGCATCAAATGACGTTTCTTGGGGGGTAAAACTTTGCCGCTTTAGCATGCCACCTTTTCATGCTATTCTACACACAAAGATTTTTTCAATGACGCAATAAGCACGTCAATTAGAGTCCATATGCAAAAGTTATGCCACCCAGAAGTTGACCTTCTGGTTTTCACACCTATAGTTCGAGAGGATGCTGCGTCAACCCCCATTATTTATGGAAAGGGGGCTAGCCACGTGTTTTTGATGTAAAAAAATCTAGAAGAGTATATATTGTAGCTCTAGTTAAGAGTTGATGTAGTCAAAATTAACCACTAGCAGGCTATCTGGTTGTGTTATAACCGGGCCGCTAGGAGGAACAAGCATTCCATTCTTTCAAGAGCATTTTGTTCCATAGCTGAGCAAAGATAGCCATCAGAGATGGGAGGTAGAGCACACAGAGAGGATCTGTGCACTATGGTAGCCCACGGGCCACAAACATTACTTCTTTGTACCTGTAGCCATATTTCCAGACAGAGAAAGAGAGCGAAGCGGTCTCACCTTTCAGTTGGGTTTTCTCCCGAAAGGGTTTCCCAGAGAGCATATCTTGTGTCTTGTGTGTGTGTGTGCTTATTTTATCGTTCTCTACTTTTTTGCATAATTTCCATTCGCATGCATGCACTAATTACAGTAAATCCAGAGATATTAAAGTTTAATAAACTGTAATAGTGTAGAATTTTCAGATCTTTAATATAATATTATTAGATTTGTTGTGACGAATTGTCCAGTGGAATATCCACGATAGTTTGCGGAACACCATACAACAAGGTGAAGGGGCCATTTGGTCTGTACAGGTCACATTAACAAGTAGCAAGTGGTTTGTGGATGATTTATAGATTTTTGGGAGGCC
This sequence comes from Pinus taeda, assembly GCA_000404065.3. Lineage (NCBI taxonomy): Eukaryota > Viridiplantae > Streptophyta > Pinopsida > Pinales > Pinaceae > Pinus > Pinus taeda. Next base: position 122,618 of record APFE031096421.1, read on the forward strand.
TGCACCGCTTGGATAGGTGCCAAGTTAATTCCCAAAATTTTTCTGTAGCTAAATTGTTCTTTTAGTAGGCTATTTTCCCTGTAAGGAGCCCTAGGATGTTTGGAAATTTATTGAATGAAAGACAATTTTTGAAGGGCAAATATTTCTGTGTATTATTTTTTGAAAACTGGCTGTTTTGTTTTCATTATCTTATTTATTTATTGGCGAGCTAAAATCCCAGTGGTACTTTTTATTTAGTAAAGGTGAAATTTAAATTTGAAAATCAGCAAGGAAATTTTCTAGGAAATAATTAGTCACTTATTGGGGCTAGTAAATTAACATGGTATCGGAGTTTCTCAGAAGAGGAGGAGGTTGATTTCCTAGTTAAACAATAGAAATCCAACAATACATTCTTGTGAGTGCTAAAAGGAATTAGCACAAAACATACTTTTGTTTAGGTCTAGAAACGGTATTGATCAGTGTCAAGTTTGAAGGCATATTGTATGGGGTTTCTAACTTCCCACCCTAGAAAGCAAGGGTTACCTTAATGCTGAAAGGGAATGATCTTTGAGATATTTTTGATAAGGTGGTTAACCACCAATAGATCCAACACTGTTGGCAACCCATGAAAAGATGACATTAAAGATCGACAAGTCATTATTGTTGTTGTGAAGGATATCTTGATCCCTCATTTGGTGGAAAAGAAGATAGTCAGGGGAATGTTTAAGGCTCTAGTGCACTTATTCTGAAGTGATAATGTGAACTGGAAGATGATCTTAAAGAGCAAGTTAAGATCCACCCAAATGTTAAGATCGAACAATATTACCAACGATCTCATGAAGATCACCCAGATATGAGATCAACTTGCAACCATTGGAGAGAAAATGGAGGATGCATAATTAGTGAATGTGGCACTGAATGGGTTCACCAAATTATGTGAATCATTTGTCAAGGGGATTTGCGCTCGACATAGTTTTAAAAACCGGCCAACTTGAACCGGAAATCGGTCAAACTGGCCGGTTCATTGGGCGACCGGGTCAAAGCGGCCAAAAAACCCGGTTGAAGGGTCCATTTAATCCAAATTTCACAAAAACCGAACCAAACCAACCGATTTATGATGGAACTGACCGATTTATGGTCAAACTGGCCGGTTCCATCATAAATTGGCCAGTTTATTGTTAGGGCAGCTATAGACCCCAGTGTGAGATCAGAGTACATTTGGGGTCGGGTGGGTGCCTCCTAAGGGCCCAACCAACCTAAACAAAAATATGGCTTACTTGAATATTTTAGGAGGGAGAAATATAAATCAAAATTTTCAATTTCTCTCACATGATGAGAAATAGTGACCATGGCTACAATTTTCAACACTTGGTACTTTGATAATGGTTCATCATGCTACATGATAACAATGTGAGAGCCTTTCGGTCATTTGATATAGGAAGACTCAAATTTACTTGTAGATCTTGGTAACGATGCCAGGTATGTAGTGAAGGGTGTTGGAACTATCATGTTCCAACTCAAGGTTGGAGGGTACCTGGAGGCTAAGGAGGTGTTATATGTGCCAGGGTTAAGGAAAATTTTGGTTTCAATCTCAACTATGGAGGACAAAGGATTTGTAGTGATGTTTTAGAAGGGATACATACTCATATGTTCAGAGGGAGCTAGTCCTAACACAATTGGGGCCATTGGGATTAGTCAATTCAATCTTTACATGTTGTAAGGGAGACCAATACGGGCCTTGGTACATAACAATGGCAACTTGTGTGAGTTGTGGCATAGGAGGATGGGACATTTGCACTTTAGGGTGTTGTCAATTCTAAGGGAGATTGTCATTGTTGATGTTTATAGCTTGGACAAGTGCTCTGTATAGGCTAGGTGTCAAGCATGTAGAAGATGTTCAAAAGCCCTGCTTGGGTAATTGCATGAGTAAGTGATTAATATGATTTCTTTCCTATGTATAACATGGGAAAAGTAAATTAATTAATTTAATTATTTAAGTGAATTGGATCTAATCTCTACCATTGATCTCAAGTAAGGCCTATGTTCTAATCCTAGCCATTCATCACTTGGGAGATGAGGGTTAGGGATTTGGCTTAATGAAATTCTAAAATAGTCCTAAGGAAGAGGTGAAAGACACATTGTGATTGAGAAAACAATTTTCTCAAGAAGTGAGAGACTTAAAGACTGAAGAGAAGGGAAAGTTATGTAGTGAGGTAATTTCAGGAGAGGAATTCAAGGAGGTTGAAACCAATGAGAAATCAAGTTTTCTAGCCAAGGGATTGCACAAAGGAGGAAGGCTAAATTCGTTAGTGTGCAAGGAGGTCATATAGTTGAAGAAAAGGAGGTCAATTTATATTTGGAGTCGAGTTTTCCAAGCCCAATATTGTTCTAGTGTGTTGAATTTCTAGTGGGCTAAATTTCTCTAGAACCCTAAATTCGAAGGAAGCCAGAATCCCAGTTCTATGAAGTGTTATATTTTTTGTGTATCCTCTATGATTCAAGGACCTAATTTTCTCGAGTTGATAAAGTGGAGATTTTGTTGGATAGAATTTTCTGCTGTTTCTTGTGGTTGATTTTTTATTTATTTCTATTGCAAATTCATTTGTGAAGTTAAATACTCATGTTTTTATTTTTAGTTGTATTAAGCATTTTATCAAGCAAAATAATTTCTGGGTTTAAAATAATTATTGAAGAAAAATAAATCAGATCTAGTATTAAAAGTTAATAGTCATTGGTCTCCCATAGTTCAACATTGAGCAATAGGGCATATGCAAAGGGTATGCACTCAACAAGAATGTCAAGGTTGCTTTTCGAAGCAACAAGACTAGGTCCAATGGAATCTTGGATCTTGTTGATTCAAATGTGTGTGGACCGATGTCAATGGCACCATGGGTCACTATATTATGAAGACCAAGGATGAGGCCTTGAGGCGGATCTGGGAGTTCAAGCCCAAATGGAGAACCAAATATAGAAGAGGATCAAGGTCTTGAGGTGAAATTATGGGGGAGAGTACACCTCCAATGACTTTAAGGATTTTTGCTCGGAGGCAAGGATCAAGAGGAAGATGACAGTCTTGTACAAACCTCAGCAGAACAGGTTATGAAGAGAAAGAACCACGATCATAGTAGTTTCCAAGGCAATGATTCATGATAAGGAATTGTGTATGTTTCTTTGAGAAAATGCATGCAACACAACAATTTATGTTCAAATTAGTATTCCTCACAGGATCTCGGGGGACAAGACTCTTGAGGAAGCATTCATAGGGGTGAAGCCAAAGATAGGGTACTTTCACATCTTTGGTTATCTGGCCTACATCCATGTTCCAGTGTAAAAGAGTACGAAGTTGCAACCCTTAGGAGAGAAGGGTATATTTGTGGGGTACAATGACACTTCAGAGGCATACAATATTTCATTCTAGCAAGGAGGAAGATAGTGGTTAGTAAGGATGTGAAGTTCGAGGAGGATATAACATCCAACAAGTCTCATGAACCACTTCGAGTGACAAAGGATGAGGAGCAAGAGGCTTTGAAGGATGAGCAATGATCATTGACTACTTCTAGTTCAGGGAATTAGACTTTAGGTGGGGAGGAGTAGTGAGCAACAACTACCAATTTTGTTTAGAGAGCTCGATGGTTTGAGCAGAAATTGAGGGTTGCTAAGGAACATTTGGAGGCTCCTACGAGCACATTTAGAGTGAGTAGACCTCCGGGGAAGTTTCTAAAACATGTGGCACTTATGAGCGACATTATTGATTCCAAGTCTTCTAGTTTTCAAGATGTAGCAGACCAATAGGTTTGGAGGGATGCCATGATGGAAGAGTAAAACTCCATTATGAAGAATGATGTATGGGATATAGTGCTAAGACCGAAGGACAAATCAATTGTGATTTCTAGATGGGTCTTCAAGATCAAACATGCTGCAGATGGTAGCATAGAGAATTATAAGGCAATGTTTGCGACGAGAGGGTTCTCCCAGAAAGGGGGAGTGTATGAAAATTCCTTGAATGCAATTAACTGGAGATTTCTCTTCCAACTATTAGCAACTTATTTGTCTTCTGAAATAATATTTGGCAAATAACGATAAATTCACAATTGAATTTTTCACAATAAAACGATGCGGAAAATATAAAATACAAAACTGAGAAATAGATGCACACACAAAATATAACACTGTTATTTTTGGAAAATTGCCCCTGGAAAAATCTTGAAGGGAAAACCAGTGCAACAAATGAGGGTTTTGTTATTTCTTCAACAAATTCAAGAGTACAATAGTCTGCCTGCCAAACTGGCAACGCTCTGGCAATCTTCTACTGGCAAAATAAACTGGAAGACACCCATGTCTTCCTTTGCAGTTGATCTGGCCTCTCCTAGCTTGCATGCACTCTCCCTAGCCACTCACACTGCAACCTAGAAATGCGCATAGCCCGGTTGAATAATTTCGTACAACCGTGGAAATGCCTCCAGGTGAGAAGTCTAGCCTCACGTTTCCACTGAAATCCACTCGCTTTGCCTCTGGGACACTAATCCAACAACTGGCAACTGAAACGTGGCCCTTTCAACAACTTGTACTGGGTGAATTGGCTAACTCGCACTAGTTGTAGTGGCTCTCTCTACAGATGAATTAAGGAGGAAGTTGTTCTCCACTATACCGATTTGTTCTCTGAAGTAGATGAACTTGGCCCTCCGTAGAGTCTTTGTGAGTATATCAGTGACTTGCTACTTTGTGGGAACATGCTGTAGCCGAATTGATCCACGCTATTGGTGTCGGACATCTGTGATACATCCTTCCTTCACATCTTCCAGTTGATTTGACTCCATGTCATTGGAAATCATTGTGAAGAAACTCACTTTCCACCCTGCTACTGCACGTATTTTGATCTCACACTATTGATGCCTCTATGTTGAAGTCATCATTGCACCTATGTGTACTGATCTCTCAGAACTTGAAGATCAAGCTTCCATAGGGATTCTCCCTCTGAAGCTGGACTCCCTCTGAGTCTCTCATCAATTTGCTGTTTCACTGTAATTGGCTCTGCGATTGTCCCTTGAGTCTTTGACTGTGCCTCCCAGGCTTTGTATTGTCTCTCCAGTATCTGGTTGCGCCTTGCTGACACTTTTGATCCTCTTGCTATTGAAAATATATGGGCTCCTGTAGCAAAGGTATTGGTCCAGCTGAGGAATCTCTTAAACGTCGTCTGGATCTGACCTACTGATCAAGCCCTGTATGGCTAGATCTAGACCTCTTACTGCTCCTCCCTCGGACCTTGCCCAATCTCGCATACTAAAGTATCATGCTCCTCCCCCATCTTAGGATAACGCTGCAAACATACCGAACTCATCCTCTAATTTGATAGACAAGTCATCAATCTTTGCCGAAGCTGCTGTTTGCTTCCTCTTCTTGTCCTTCTTCTTCTTTGGAAACTAGGTGACGTAGTGACTAAACTCACAACAACTGAAGCACAAAACCTTTGACAAGTCCTTTTTCTTCTTCTTTCCTTTAGAGTCTTGTCCTTAGTTGTGACCCTTCTTCTATTTTCCTTTTCCTACAAGAGTGATGTTTACTTCTTCCTTCTCTACCTTTGATCCATTGTCATTGCTGTTGGTAGTACCATCTACTAGACTGAGCCTCAACTCCTCTTGAGTGAAGTCACTCCATTGGTGCTCCCAACTAGGAAGTTTGTTCGCCCAGAAATCACTTGGACGAATGTATGCAACTCCTTGGTAAACCCATTGAGTGATATGCGCACTAGCTCACTATCTGATGGTTTCTCTCACTATTTGATGGTTTCTCTCCAACAGCTGCAAGTTCATCTCTGACACCCTAAATCCTAGTGAGATAGGATGTAACATTCATGCCCTTCTACATCTTGAGTATTCTAAATTTCTTCTTGAGAAACATTTTCTGATTCTCAGATGGATCTTCGTATAGCTTCAAGACGAGATCCCACGTCCTTCGCTGTTGCCTTATCTGCAATATGTGAGACGATATGACCCTGAACTCCGTTGAGGTCCATCCTCTTGGCTTTGGTTATATCCTTCTTATACTCATGGGTACTGGATATGATCTGTTGGCTCAACAACAACTGCTGTTACAAACTCCTTCAGATCGTGCTCATCCAATAGGAATTAGATCATGGCCTTCCAGATGCCAAAGTTGGAGGCTCTGTCCAACCTGTCCTGATCTCTTAGTCTTTTTGTGACCATCTTTGCTAAACTCAAAAACTGGAGAAATAAATTGGGAGTTCTCCTTCTCCTTTCGACAAACTACTTTGTCCTTCTCGCCGCTACTCGTACTCCTCCTGGAATGTGCAGATCTTCTCCTGGGTAATTTGGACTTCCTGGGTAACTCGCTCTACCTCTGAATGTCCTTCTCTTTCACTAGAACACACATTGTTGACCCTTTAATACTCATTGACTTGATTGGCAAGTTCTCACTGGCAAATTGCTTTGCCTCCTATAGCCTTCTTCTGTTGGAATTTACGACCTCCTTTTTTCCTATTGGAAAATTGGACACCCTCTAAGAATTTCTGGAAATTCCCTTTGTGTGCTTTTCTATTCATTGCCCTACACTGATCTGCTGCTACAAAACCCTTGCTGCAAAATCACCACGCTAGATCTGCTCTGTGAAATGTCTGATTTGCTCACCGAAAACTCTGTTCGACAATCTCTAAGGCTTGCTGCTATTGCTTTGAGACAAATCAAGCTTTTCCTCTAAACTAGAATGGAAATCGACCTGCTGTCTCTCTTGCAATTCGCACTGCTTGGCTAGGCCCATGCAGATCTAGGATTTTGTGCTTTAGATCTCCCTTTGAACTACGCAATCTTGCTTCTTTCGCTTCTAGAGCCTCTGATTTGATCTTTATTGCTCTGATACCATGTGAAAATTCCTTGAATGCAATTACCTGGAGATTTATCTTCTAGCTGTTAGCAGTTTATTTGTCTTCTGAATTAATATTTGACAAATAACGATAAAATTCACAATTGCATTCTTTGCAATAAAACACTGCAGAAAATATAAAATATGGAATTGAGAAATGGATTCTCACACAAAAAAAATATAACACTGTTATTTTTGGACAATTGTCCCTAGCAAAACTTATAACGGAAAACCAGCGCAGCAGATGAGGGTTTTATTATTTCTTCAACAAATTCAAGAGTACAATAATATGCTTGCCAAACTGACAAGGCTCTGATAATCTTCTACTGGCAAAATAAATTGGAAGACACCCTTGTCTCCCTCTACAACTGATCCAACCTCCCCTAGCCTACTCGCACTCTCCCTGGCCACTCACACTTTCCTGGGCAACTCGCACTACAATCCAAAAATGCGCACTGCCTGGCTGAATAAATTCGTACAACCTCGGAAACGCCTCCAGGTGAGATGTCTAGCCTCCCTCTTCCTCTGAAACCCACTATCTCTGCCTTTGGGACACTAATCTGACATTTGGCAACTGAGAAGTGGCTCTTCTTGCAACTCGTACTAGGTAAACTAACTAACTCACACTAGCTGTAGCAACCCTCTCTACAGATGAATTCAACCTTCTCTTTCTGTCTCCCAGACACTGAAAATGAGGAAAATTTCTCCCGACTCTTGCTCCTAAATCTCAGTTGAAAGCCTTGCTCCGATGCTTTCCCTAGCTCCAACTACGCCCTTTCTAAATACCTGCAACTATGTAGTTGAAATGCTTAACTCATAACTGATGCCATCTCCAAGCCCTTCAACTTGCTCTTGTAATCTCTCGTTGGAGTCTCAATGACCATGATTTCATCTCAATCGATGGCTAAGATCAATTTGACTTATTCAATAGAAGCCTCTAGAGAAAAAATGAACTTCCTTAATTAATTAACTTTAATCAATCACTTTTCCTAAGTTAGACTAAGGGAATAATTAAATTATGGCTAATTAATTTAATTAAGGTGTCTCCAAGTCTTATATGGCGAAACCTTTTCTGAGTTTTGGAGATCTTGTGTGCCTTAGCCTCTTAGACATCATCTGAGACTAGAACACCTGTTCACTACTAGCAAACTCAAAAACCAATAGAGTGGACAATGAGGAGACATTTGCTCTAGTTGTCAGATATAATTCCATTAGAGATGTTTTGTGACTTGTCTATTGCTTTAGTCATGAGATGGAGGATATGTTAGATGGTTGTAAAGACAACGTTCCTCAATGGGGTGATTGAGGAGAATATGTATATAGAGCAGCCTCAAGGCTTTGAGGTACACGGGAGCAAGTCTTATGTGTGCAAATTGAAGGCCTTATACGGACTCAAGCAGGCACGTATGGCATGGTACTCCAATGTTGATTGATATTTACTAAGCATGGGTCTGACCAAGAGTGAGGTGGATCCCAACTTGTACATCATACTTATTGGAGATGATCCACTCATCTTGGTGTTGTATGAGGATGATTTGTTTCTTTTAGGTGTAGACGGGCTCATAGAATGGTGTAAGTAAAACTTGTGTATGAAGTTTTAAATAAGGACATTGAGTTGATGCATTACTTCTTGGGACTAGAGGTATGGTAGAGGCTAGGTGAGATGTTTCTTGGTCAACTAAAGTAGGCAGTAGAGATCCCATGGAGATTCAAGATGGAGGAGTGTAGATCTATGTTTATACCTATGATCATCAATATGTGGAAGGTCTTGACTTTAGATTTAGAGTTGTGGATCCCACGTTGTATAGACGGTTTTTGCAGTGAATACCTTGATCTAGTTCATGGTGGAGTCAAGGCAAGTGCATTGGGTAGCAACAAAACATGTGTTGAGGTACTTGAGAGGTACAATGAAACAATGTTGGACTAGAATTGGTGGAACTGGCTAGTCCAACTGTTTTGACACCAACACTGGTTTGGCTAATGGCTTGGAACTAGAAGAAGTCGATTTGGTACCAAACCAAGCCTTTTCCATTGAACCAAATGACTCTATATGATACAATCGAGGACCTTCTAAATGCAATTTTTTTTAAACAATAATTTATAAGTGGAGTAGCCTAATATTCAACCCTAGGGCCCCAACTAATGCTATGTAATTAATGGTAATGTGAAATTTTCAAAGTAAAAGGATGGAACACCTTCATCCTTTTACTTAAAATTTTAACATTACCATTAATTGTTTTAGGATGTTTGTGAGTGGTTCCAACATCATTGGATTCCATATAAAGAAAGTAGAATTTTAAATCTGACTTTAACTCCAAAAAACTTAAAGAGTTTTTAGGATTCAAGATTGGGGGAATTACAATGTTTCCATTTGATTTTGTCATGTACAAGGGTATGGAACTAGCTTTTAATCAACAACACCAAGCCCTCTATGTACCTTGATGTTAGTGGCATTTATTGTTGAGCTTTTCTATCATGACCCTAGTAAAAATTTACCCATCACCCAAACAAAATCCCAATTTGACATGTTAAGCTTTTTCTATCTTATTTTAATGCTTAAATGGTAATGTTTCCACAACCCCATGTTTCTCTAACAAATATAAATATGCATAAAATAATAATTAAAAATTATGAAAAGGCATGTCTTACAGGACATCACTGTTCGTGAAGGGGCACCCACCTGGGTATATATACAGGACCCTCATTTGTAACCAAGCCATATCAATTCATTCATACATTCTTCGTTATATTAAATTTTATCCTAAATGGATTACTTTATATTCCAAGTCTTATGGATTATTTAACCGTGAGCCAAGTTTAGCTCTCACATTTGGTATTGGAGCCGAGTTTTTGATCTCGACCATTGGCCATAATAGGCTCTTAGCCACACATAATCAAATTTTTTTGGGAGTGTATCCGATTCCATGGTCTTCGACCACAATTTGGCCCTTAGCCATAGAGAAAAACCAAAAGTTCCATCAAAGAAAATATTCCATCCCAAATTCAAATAACAAAAGCAAGACAATTAGTTGGATGAGGGAAGTAATAAGCAACATTTTGTATTATGATAGAACTATTGTTGCTATAAAAGTAATATATTACAAAATTAGGTAGCAATTGACGTATTTGTCATTGACCAAGAAGTATCTTCACGGGAACTCGTAGCAGAACACCAAAACCATGGCATAATAATATATGCAGTGCTAGTCATAGATAGTCACAAACTTGTGGTACCCTTCTGAAGTTGTATCCTAGCAACTACAACCTAAACTATTTGACTGGGGCATTGAGTACATTTTAACTACATGTGGAACTTATATTAACTATTATAATCGATTCCGTTTGAGTTCAATGTAGGACACTGGAATAAGTCTCATGTCATTGATGCTAATAAACAACACTTGTAGGTTTTAAAACCACTCTACCATTTCAAGCTAAACACAACTCTCCAATCTGCCGTACACATACAGTTCCATACGACCTTGCAAGCATTCGCTTCCTTGCCATTTGTACAACAATTCTAAAACTAGTTTGTGCCATCCACACAACGACATCCTCATTTGATCCATATAACTATGTGGTCATAGTAACATATCAAACGTCGTACTCTATTGTGCCTTTGTGAAATTAAAACAAGGATGTCACATTCGTATAGTCCAACTCCGCATGCCCACGTGACTACTCATACACACTTGATCATTGGGAATTCTTAATTTTTGAAGGAAATAGTTTCAGTGTAAAGGTTACTCGTTGATTAAAAAATTATTAAAAGCCAAAGTTCTTATTATAAAGTGTTATTAAAAAAAAAAAAAATAAAAAAAAAAAAAAAAAAAAAAAAAAAAAAAAAAAAAAAAAAAAAAAAAAAGAAAAAAGAGAGAAAATTTAAAGTAAAAATAAAAAGGGAATTCTATTAAGAAAAGAGAACGCAAAGGTGTTTAAACCTGTATAAATAAAAAGAGAATTATAAGGAAAATATATATCAAAAGATAAACTTTATTATATTTAAAGAAGGTGAAGGCTTTCGTAATTATTATTATATTTTAGTGATATTCTAGCATTCTGTGCACCTACTAATAATAAAAAGTGCGAGTTAAAGAAAAAAGTGAAGTATTAACTAAGTTCCATATATAAGTCAACATTTTGGACTAAATGCTCTTTTTGTGAAACACAATTTGGGTATTAGTTGATTCTTAAAAATTGCAAACATTGTTGTCCAATGTGTGGGAAATTGTTTATTATGGAAGGATTTTAAAATAATACACAAATACAAACAAAAAGTTTAAAAGACGCACTCACAAAGCTTCAATAAATAAGAAGGTATCATGACAAAAATACAAAGAGCTCGAGGATATGATTTATAGAGATTCAATAGGAAAGGACATAAAAATTTCTTGCTTAAAAGATCACAACCAGAAATCACTTTCACAAGTCAAGAAGTCCAAGGCTATGAAGCAAAAATTAGAACAGGAAAAGGAAGGTCTTGAGAAAAAAGTCAATGGGAGTCTATTAGAGAAAAAAGAAGAAACTGTGTGCTTGAAAGACCTTAATCAAAGATTATTAGAACAAATTAAAAGTTTAAAAGATGAGAATAAAGACACTAATGATAAAGTGGACAATGCAGAGAACAAAGAACTTTCACATTCAAAAAATGATAATCGAGATTTACTTACCCAAATTAAGAAACTTGAAAATGATAAGAAATCATTGGAGAACAAATTAGAAGAACTTACCACAAAAGAAGCATCAGAATCTTCAAAAATCCAAGTTGATGAAAATGGGGCAAATGCTAATGCAAATAATATTGCAATTTAGAAAGATTCCAATCCAATTAAAAGGTAAACATTTTTAGATGTAGTTCAAATTACGGAAATTCCAAGACAAGATCCAATAATCAAACCAACAACATTAGTATGCAAAGAAGATCATATGCCAAAAATAAGTAAAGAAAATGCTACAACTACATTGAAAGAAAATCACATTACAAGAATTCCCTATCGACATCCACATCAGGAGAGCAGGTACATTAACCAGTGAGGGTATCGACATCAATCAGAAAGAAAACAATTAGCCCATCTTCAAACGAATATTGATACTAGTATTATCAAGTCTCCTTGTAATAATTCATCTTGGAAAGCCTGTAAGTGTGACATTTCGTGAAAGATTGGTTTGGGATGGTTAGATCCTTTAGCAATTCGACAATTTTGCTCATCACTCAGAAGTTCATATCATATTCTATTATCGAATATAATAGTTCCAAGAATTGAGAATTACGTGAAGACATTACGAGATAGAAAAAAATATCCAACCTTTTCATCAATATGCTTTAAGGACAAAGCATTTCTAAAGGGGAAGTCAATATAACAAATATAAATATGTATAAAATAATAATTAATAATTATGAAGAGGCTTGTTTCAAAGGACATGACTATTCGTGAAGGGGCACCCAGCTAGGTATATATACAAGACCCTCATTTGTAACCAAACCGTATCAATTCATTCATACATTCTTCAATATATTATATTTGATCCTAAATGGAGTACTCTATATTCCAAGTCTTCTAGATTATTTAGCTATGAATCAGGTTTGGCTATCATAGTTCCCACACTCATGGGATGGGGTGATGCCTAGGGAAATGTTTCCTCACATCCCCATTTTGGGGAAACTTGAGGAGATGGAAGGCGAAACGTTTCTCAAATGTGGGGGATGTGTTTCCCCAAAAGGTGTGCTTGTCGGTGTCTCCCCTCAACAAGGGTGGGGGTGTCCCCCTTGAATTTGCTTGAAAACAATAATTTGTGAGTGGAGAAGCCTAATATTCAATCATAGGACACTATTAATGCTATGTAATTAATGGTAATGATAAATTCTTACTTTTTCATCCTTTAACTTAAATGTTTTACATTACGATTAATTGACTTAAGATGCTTGAAAGTGGTTTTGACGTCGTCGAATTTCATTCGCGGAAAGTAGAATTTTATATCTCAGTCGAAATCTCTCAAACTTAACAACTTTCAGGATTTTAGGATTGGGGGGATCACAACGTTTCCAATTGGATTTTATCATGTATGAGGGTATGGATGAAAAGAAGGACGAAATACATCTCTTTCTCTCTCCCTCTCCCTCTCTCAAGCTCACATATGTGGAAGGCTTCCCTCTCTCGTAGTTCACATATTTTCTAGGAAGTTTTTATTGAAAGGGCCAACATTTTCTGGGCATCTACAAGGTCCGAAATTTCTGGGTTTTTGGGCAGAACAAAGAAGTAGAAATTCGGCCTAGGGCGTATCAGAAGGTCAGTTACCTAGTTGATGACTAGAAGGTTTAGGTGTGTTTCTTTTTGAATAAAAGAATTTCTCTATTGAAAAGGTCGCTGGGCTTTCCCCATAGTGGGTTTTCCCAGGGTAAATCTTGTGCTCTCCTTGCGCATTGTGATCTCTACTGTTCTACTGTTTTTGTATGGTTGAATTTCTGAAGTATAATTGTTTAATGATACATTCAAAAAATTAAAAGAAGATCAACGTCATTAGAAGTAATTATTAGTTTTTCAGAAATATTGTGCTTCTATGTATTACACTAGAAAAATCAACACGGTATCACACCTTTGGTGAAGAAAGGAACATTGAGATCACTCTTGAAGGAACCCTACATTGAGATCACTATTGTTGAGTCCTTGTTGATCGACATTCATGGCTTCCTCTATGAAATCAGAGAACAAGTTAGAAGGAGCCTCAAATTTTAGCAGTGTGGAAAAAGTCTGCAAAAAATCCCGATTTAATCCTAAAAACGCGATTTTTTGACTAAACAATTTAATCCCCCGACTTTTTGGCGACTTTTTCACAAAGGAAAAAATCGCAATTTTTTCCTTATACTCCCGATTTAATCGGAAGCGATTTTTTCCTTATACTCCCGATTTAATTGGAAGTCGACCCAAAAAGCCTGCCTCCCATCCCAGGGTGCGGATAAAGAGGCCACAAAGGTGAAAAAACTGTAAATTGAAGCTTCCATCCATGCATTTTCAAGTTATTGCATTGTATTGTTTGTTATACTTCTTGCGAGCATAGTAGTCTCATTTGTAATTTGTTAGTTTTGAGGTTAAGATATGTTTTTGTTTTCCAAGGAAAAACAAATCTTATACTTCATATTTCTAGTTAGAAAGCAAAGTATACATTCGCTAAGCCTCCAAGCTTTCAGTGATCCAGACTCTAACAACCATTGCCCCTTCAAAAGATTACAAAAATACCAAAAGGACAGGCATACAACGGTCTTCCGTAGCAAGAACCCCACACCATCAAAAACATTGTTATAGTTGTTGAATGCTTCCAGAAGAAACAACAAAGAGGAGGTCATGAAGATCAAATAACAACCTGTCCAAAAAAAACAAAACCAGTGCCTCAAAAAAGAACCCATTTTTCAGACAGGAACAAAGTACTTGTGAAATCTTGTGACAGCAAAGATCCTTCCTGCAATGAGAGCACGTTTTGAAAGGGAATCTTCTTTAATGGAGAACTCCTTGTAAATGTGGGGAAAGGTTATGTATCAGAAGTGGATTTTACCTCCAAGAGTTTTTGAATAATAGATGCCAAGGCTAGGTTAGTAATCTGACATCTACTGTTTTCTAGAAAATAAGCAGCTTGGAGTCACCAAGCGTTAATTTTCACATCTACTGTGATACTCACTATTAATTTTCATTGGACCTACCACCTGACATCTTATTACCCAAGTAGATTACAATCTACTGAATAAATGCATGACTTATTTCTTAATACAATTAGCGGAAACAAAAATTAAAAGGGAAGAGGATCTCAGTGACTGATTGCTTGATGACTTTTAGATGACTCATGATATACATTTATTATATTTTTTGTTGATATTTTGACTCTTGAGAGTTGAGACTCAGACAGGTCTCAAAGTTCAGGAGTTGATTCACTATTTTGATATGTGATGTAGCACTAGACTTCATATACATATTATATATTAGCTTACTTTACATGTTTATGTGGAAATGCATTTATTTGATGTTGTGGATACTCTAGATGTTAAAAAAAAAATGAATAATTTTGTGTGTGTGTGTGTGTGTTTTTTTTAATTTTGCCGAATTTTTCAAAAAACTCCCGACTTTGACGAGTTTTTCAACTTTTGGACCTTTGCCGAATTAATCCCGACTTCGACTTTTTCCACAAATTATTTTAGAGCTTGGAAAACTAGGATTGATCTTCTTGTTGCAAGGAACAAGGTTTTGGATATTGTGACAGGGAAGTTTGTAGAACTAGCAGATACTGAAGGAAAAGAGAATTTCAAGGAAGACGAAATCACTGCCATGAGTCTTATTGTGGATTCCATTAGAGATCATTTGATCCCCTATATTGCAAAGCTTTATATTTCCAAGAAGATGTATGATGCCCTAACTAATCTGTTTACTGTCAAAAACATTTGGTCAAGCCATGAGCTTGAATAATTAGCTTTGTGATATAAGGATGACAAGTGATGACACTGTGGGTTCATATTTTGTGAGAATCTCTCAATTAAGGGATCAAAATTCAAACAATTGATGAAACTGTTTCTGAGAAGGAACTTGTGACTACAACACTCAATGGTCTACCTAGATCATGTGATGCATTTGCAGCAGGTATAAGTAGTTGGAAGCAAGCTCCTTCGTTTGAAGAATTATGGACCTCTTGTGCTCAAGAAGTGTCAAGGCTCATATCAAGAGATAGAAAGGAAGAAGAAACTCATACATTTGCAGCTCGTTTCAAAAAGTAAAATGGAGGAAAGAAGAAGATTGGTTTCCAGGATAAAAAATCAAAAGGAAGACCTGCTTCACAAGGGAAGAAGGATATGTCGAAGATTTAATGCTATCATCGTCACAACTTTTGTCACTATAAGAACCAATGTTCTAAAGGAGAGAATGATAAAAAGAGAAAAGGAAAACAACATGCTTCCGTAGCTGACATTGATGATGAACATCGAAAGAAGTCTAGAGGTGATAAAGATTTCTTTTACTTTTCTGCTCTAACAGGTTCTATTGCAATTGATGTTGATATGTGGCTTGTGGATATTGGTGCTTCAAGACATATGGCAGGAGATCGTGTCAAGAAGACTATCTCAAAGAGTAGAGCTTGAAGACAACCATAGCTATCAGTCAAAAGAGTTGGAAGGCATCATTGAGCTGGAATCTGGTAACAATGCTCCATATGTGCCAGGTTTGAGAAAGAACTTAGTCTCTATTTCATGTTTGGAAGATAAAGGAGATAAGAGTAGCATTTGTGGATGGCAAAGTACTTGTATGGCTCAAGGGCTCTCGTATAGATGATGCTAGTGTTATTGGAAGTCGTGAAGGGAGATTGTATAGGCTCGTGGGTCAACCAGCTCAAGCTCTAGTACATGATGAAATTAATCCATGTGAAATATTGCTGATTTTCTAAGTGCAATATAGACTAGCACAATATTTTTGAAATACTAATAATTACTTTTGATGTTGATCTTCTTTTAAATTATTCCAATATATCATTCAACAATTATACTTTAGAAATTCAACCATACAAGAACAGTAGAGATCATAATGCACAAAGAGAAGACTAGATTTGCCCTGGGAAAACCGACCAAGGGAAAATCCACCAACCTTTTCAATAGGGAAATTCTTCTGTTCAACAAGAGACACACCTAGACCTATGGTCAAACTTGGTCAACCCCTCCAAGTCAAGCCTCCTGATCTAATCCAGAATTTCGCTCTGCCTGATCTGACCCAGAATTTTGGCCCTGATCTGATCCAGAACTGTAGAAAAGAGGTCTTTAACTTGTCATAAAAGGTAAAAATCATCAATCATCGACACTGTTTGGCCCTTTAAGGTTTCTATCATATTTGAAAACTTATCAACCTTATTCCTTTCTTTCAGCAGTAGTTCTTTGTAGGTTTCCAGTGGAAGTAAATTACCTTTCTTACCCCAACATGTAGGTAAACCCATCTCTAGCAAATTGTTAAATCTATTCATAAAGTGATCAACATTCCTTTCTATTACACTGCATTTATTTTGAGCCCGTTTAGTTATATTTTTCTTGGCCAGAACTTCATTTGCTTCCACTGTCGATGTCCTGTTATTGACTCTTAATGCGTTCAATTCTTCCCAAGTCTTGGAATTAAGGAATTTTATAATTCTAATAGGCATTTAAGGCTTATTCCCTAATTCATTCCATGTTTGATGAATTTTCTGTTGTGTTTGATATGCAAGTATAGACTCATCGCCAATTAGTCTAAAAGAATTCCAAAGCCTTGTTGTTTTTGCTATTATATGGTCCCATAAGATATGCTTTGTTTTTGCTATTATATGGTCCCATAAGATATGCTTTGCTCCAATTAAATAAGTTTTCACTATCAACCTATTCTGCATTTGCTCCAGACTCTGCTGAAGCTTAGCCTTAAGTTCTTGATAAGCTGTGATGGTACGATCTTTCTTCAACAATTTGCTCTTTTAAAATGTGCAACTCATCATGTTTAAGATTAATAATTCTTTTCAACTTTTCTAGTTCAACTTCGCTTAAATTTAGATCATAAAGAGGTTTTGCTATTTCCTTTGATGGATCAATTGGTGCTATTGTTGCTGCTAGTGTAGATGAAGTAGCTTGAAAAACATGTTCTGTCCTTACATTGGTCAATGCTTCAATTCACTGTTCATAATTTTTTTGTAAAGTTTTGTAGATGTTCTATGCTAAGAGCAATTTCACTTTTCTCACAGCAATCATACAAGTAGTTAAGTAAAATGCAGATAGAACATATAAGCAGATCTTACAGAAGACAAATCAGAAACAGGAAAAATGTGTGTGTTCGTTTCGGCGGTCAACAGGATGCTTCAACCAGCAAAGTCTCCTTTGGTCAGCCAGCCCAGATGTGTCACAACAACCCTCCAACCAGTAGATGAGTCAACCCAAGTCAATTATGCAAAAGTCAACGCTGTCCTGAAAAGTCAACGCAGGGGCAGCAAGCTAAAAGTCAACGCAGCAGCAAAACGGTCAACCCTTTGTCCTCGATTTTTGTGCCAGGTAGTACGGCCTTCAAAAATCAAACCTTCCACAAGTTTTCAACTTGATTGGACCAAGCGTTAACCAAAGTCAACGCTGGTCAAACTTCCTGCGAAACCCTAGCAGCAGAAAATCGTACTACAGCTCAGCCGTACGGTCTGTCCTCTTCGTCCTTCCCACGTGTGGCTGAAATTCGTCCTCCAGGTAGCTCGTACTCTTTAGGATGAGAGAGGAAGATGTGAGTTGAGTTGTGATGAAATTTTCTCCAACTTTTCCTGTATTTATATACATCAATGAGGGGGTGTGACACATCTGTTGGGCATGTGAGCCTACATTACAAAACTGGCTGACCTTGCACATATAATTTATTAAGAATAATAAATTCAAAATAT
This sequence comes from Pinus taeda, assembly GCA_000404065.3. NCBI lineage: Eukaryota > Viridiplantae > Streptophyta > Pinopsida > Pinales > Pinaceae > Pinus > Pinus taeda. The sequence goes on from APFE031096421.1 coordinate 140,873, forward strand.
AAGTTTTGCTCATCGGATTAAGACTATTTTATATGGATTTTACACCTCTCAGAAAGAGGAATCCAACAAAAATATTAGCCTCTTAATCTAAGCATCAGAACATGGAGTTTGGACCTAGTTGTCCAAATTTAACACTCCCTCTCAACTAGGGAGAACTCCATCTATTAGTGCAATCAACATCGTGAGTCATCCCGCCGAAACTTGCTTTGCTGGCTTCTTTATTTCAGAACAGAAGTGGGTCAGTTACAAAGACATCATTCCCCGACTGACATAATCAGTCCAGAGGTTCCAGACCTCACAAATCTTGATCCCAGATCAAGTGGTTGGACCATGCCATCCTAGATAGAGAGTACGGCAATCTCTGATGCGTCCATTAGTCTTTGCTAATAGTCTCTAGCTTTTCCACACCTCATTGGCCAAATGAGAGGTACTTCCCATGAGCCCTGAACTCAATGGGTAGGATGCATACGGGGCACAGATAAATGAGTGGCGAACCAGCTCAATAATCACAAGGGTGGGGCAGAAGCATTATGAGTGCTTATAGCTCCGAGAAGCTATCCCAAAGCCCCCCAGAGCTCCCAGAGCTCATCGTCCAACAGGACCCACATCATAGTGTCTTTCCACGACACCAAGACTCTCACGGAAGGTTAGGAACTTGACCTTCCCCAGGGGCTTAGTGAGAATATCCGCGACCTGCTCATCAGTTCCTATATGATCGAGCCTTACGGGGCCTCGCTGTACCATATCCCGGATAAAGTGGTACCTGATATCAATATGCTTGGATCGGTCGTGGAACATAGGATTCTCAGTCATACGAATCCCACTCTGATTATCACAGAGTATCACAGTGGTATCTAGCACATGTTGGAACAGCTCACTAAAGAGCTTCCTCAACCAAACTGCTTCACAACAGGCCATACTAGCAGCAATGTATTCGGCCTCCGCGGTGCTCAAAGCCACCGACTTCTGCTTCCTGCTCATCCATGAGATCGAAGCAGAACCAAGATTGAAACAGCATCCAGATGTGCTCTTACGATCCACCACACTGCCAGCCCAATCGGCATCAGTATATCCACGGAGTATCACACTCCCTGCAGTGTATCTCAGCCCATGGTTTATCGTGCCCCGAAGATATCTCAAAAGATTCTTGGCACCAACCCAGTGAAAATGATGAGGCTCAACCATCTGTTGACTCAAAGTATTCACTGCAAAACATATGTCCGGACGGGTGTTCACTAAGAACATCAAAGCTCCTATGAGTTGACGATACTCAGTAGGATTGGCCAAGATAGGCCCTGCAGCGCTGCCACTCAACTTCTTAAAGTTGAGTTCCATTGGTGTCGACACGGACTTACAGTCCACCATCCCAAATCTTTCCAGAAGCTTCACAATATATTTTCCTTGAGAAAGGAAAATCTCTCCAGGTCTCTGCCAGACCTCCAGGCCTAGGAAATAGTGCATCAGTCCTAGGTCTTTCATCTCGAACTCAGCAGCAAGCTCCCTCTTACATTGATGAATGACAGGGTCATCACCTGTCAGGAAGAGGTCGTCCACATACAGCACTAGAATGAGAGGCTTTCCTTCCACAACCTTGAAGTAAAGGTTTGGATTAGCATTGCTTCGAGTGAAGCCCAACTTCATCAAGTAACTATCCATCCTCTCATACCAAGCTCTGGGTGCTTGCTTTAACCCATAGAGGGCTTTCTTCAACCTGCAGACATAAGTGTCTCGATCTTGAACTTCAAATCTCAGAGGTTGTTCTACATACACCTCTTCCTTTATTGCACCATGCAGAAAAGCGGTCTTGACATCCATCTGATGAAGACTCCATCCTTGCATAGTAGCAAGGGCTATGATGGATCGGATGGTGGTATATCATGCCACAGGTGCAAATATATCGTCATAGTCAATTCCTTCCTTTTGAGAGAAGCCACGGGCAACAAATCTTGCCTTAAACTTTTCAGCACTCCCATCAGATCCATGTTTAATCTTGTAGAGCCATTTAGCGGTGACAACAGATTTGTCCTTCGGTCTCGGGACCACATCCCAGACATCATTCTTCATAATAGCCTCATATTCTTCATGCATAGCATCCTTCCAGACTTGATGCTTGATAGCTTCCTCAAAAGATCCAGGTTCAGATTGTACAATAGTACTCATGGCAGCTAGATACCCTTGGTATCTACACGGCTTCTTGCTTTCTCGGAATGTCCCCTTTGGGGCAGCATGACCCTCAGCATCTTCGAGGGTGTCCCTGAGCCATGATGGCCTCTTTCCTAGAGAAGGGGAAGGATCAATAGGGTCCATTGGCCCTTCAACATCAGGCATAGTCTCATCCTGGGGTTCTTCCAGATTTCCAGGTCTTTCTTCATGATTTTCTTCAGATCTAGGAAGATCTACTACTTTCTTCAGGGAAGCATCTTCGTCAAAAGTGACATCATGGCTTATCTCTACTTCCCTTTGACCAGGTACATAGACTCTATATGCCTTAGAAGTCTCACAGTAGCCCACAAACATTCCTTTCTTCCCAGTAGCATCCAGCTTACTTCTCTTTTCTTTCGGCACATGAAAAATAGACAGGACATCCAAAAATTCTAAAATGTGAGACATCAGGTTTCTTACCAGAGAGAACCTCTTCGGGAGTTTTGGAGTCCAAAGCGGAATGAGGGCATCGGTGGGGAAACCCTTTGATCAAATCTTCTTTTATCTTCAAAGTTCAGCAGAGAAAGAGAGAGAGAGAGTACATTTACAACAGAAGTCAACAGTTTGACTTATCTAGATCTAGCATAGATCATTTCGTATAATGATGAAATCAGTTGAAGACATTCTGCTTCAACTGATTCTCAAGGTGACTGCTTCACCTATCATAGTACTACATCCAGGTCCACTTGTTGCATCACTACATATGACGCCATGCTGTAATAGTTGTGGTTATCATCATGCTGCCCATGTCCATGATCTTATCATGCTGCTGCTCTTCATGTTCATGATCTTATAATGCTGCCTAAGCATCATCATCATGCTGCCCTATATGTCCATGATCTCATGCTGCCCTTTATCATTATGCACATGATCTCATTCATCATGTTGTAGGACGCTGAGATCTTCTTTTCAACATTTCATAGCACATCAAGACACATTGTCCAAATATCACTCAAGTCGCTGCCCAAACATTATTGTCATAGGTACAAATATCTCTTCCATATATCATCTCCATTCATCACTTGTCAAGAGAACAATATCACTGCTATGCATAACTGTCATAAGAGTAAGTGACACTACAATAGGCGCAAAAGATCACTGTCAGAAAACTCTGTCATATTGTCATATTTCACTGTCATACGTACAGAAGATGGGGTCTGATAATAAGCCCACTTGACTACCCTTAAGCTCTTTCATATATCCATTTTTATGACTCCAAATCATCTGCCTTCTAACAGCCCTTGTTGTCCCTCTCAAGGGACTATACTTGAGCTTGGTAGCTTTACCAAGCATCTTTTTACAGCCCATTATACCAGAATTACGATCTGTCTAATCTGGACCATAATATTTTGCAAATTCATTATTAGAAAAGACAAGCCAATACCTGTGATAGATGTCATATTTCTGTCCACAAATACATTTCGGCCAGTGCACAGGATCCTGAAATTTTGGCTCTATTATATGACAGTGGCTGAGTGTGCTTTTATGCCTACGTGCTTCAATGGCTTCCACTATGTTAATTCACTGCTGCTCCCATCACGTTAATATGAACCTGCGTGCTTCATTACGTTGTCACTTACTATCACTGTTACCATAGATACTGCGTCTCACCATTATGTCAAGTCTATCTTACTGCGAAGGCTTTGTCATACGTGATCTGGTCTGCCTGTATCCAAACAATACGATAGCATCTAGATCCTACACCTATCCGAGGTTTGTACCCACCTTCATATAATGCGGATCTGCTTATATCCATATGACAGAATTCGAGTTGCTGTTTGTGGATACCCTAGCTCACAGTAATGCGTATCTTCCGTTCCTTCATCCGAGAGCATATAAGAACTGTGTGTAAGTGTCTTCATGAGTAAGGAGACTTCAAGAACTGTGTGTAAGGAGTCTTCTAGAACTACGAGGTCTTGGATAGCTCCATTCACTGTGTTGTATCTTCTAGAACAACGTTACATGAACAACGTATAAGGTGTCTTATGACCAGCGTAAAAGGACTTCATAATCTCTGCGTTTAGGGCTTCACATGGCTGTAGTTCATCACTGCATTTAGGGCTTCATGTGTTGTGTGAATCATTGCTAACAGATTAGGGCATCGTATGGTAGCTAGGGCATCATACTCTCTAGTATTTCTCCTTTCTTATACTTGTGTTTAACAGCAGCAGAGGCATTTGATGGAGGTTCTTGAATCTTCCCTGTCACATGATCTAGGAGATCATGATCTTCCAATTTGAGATCTAATATCATCTTCCAGGCATGGAAGTCATCACTTCCAGTCAGCTTGTTATTCTTCCTGAATTCAAGACTAGTGGAACCCATTTCCTTCGATGATGATTGCTATAGATAGAGTTTGTCTTCACCTCAGC
>APFE031096421.1:151152-181943 GCA_000404065.3 Pinus taeda
AATCATAAAGCATTAATGATACATTTACTTAAACATTTTAACATTAAGATTAAATTTACATCACATTTACTCATGAGTCATCACATAATCAAAATAAAAATATAGGAACTGGAAAATCTGCTGCAAAAATAAATTTAAAAAACAAATCTATAAATAAAAAACGTTTTTCAGCAATTTAGCTGCATAAACCCTAGAAAAATTGAAGAAATAGTAAGAAAAACTAACAAAATGAATGTGGCTTACCCAAATTAATTTCTGTGGTTGAAACTACCCGGAAATGCCAGAAAAGAGGAGAAATATGGCTGTAGCTGAGCCAAATCTGCTGCTACAGAAATCTCCTGCTGAAATCTCCTTCTCTTGCTGCTGAAATCTCTTTCTCCCGCTGCTGAAATCTACTTTGCTCACTGCTCAAAACACCAGCGACTGAAACAACTGCCAATCTCCAAGAGAAACTCCTTGCTGAATAGTGTGATTGAGAGAATGAGAGACACTGCTCTTTTATAACTTTAGAAATGGTTTCTAGAACGCTTAGAAACCCCTAAAAAATTTTAAAACTAATTAAAAAAAAAAATTTAAAAAACAAGTCATTTTTTTTTGGAAACGGGGCCCGTACGCCTGGAAACGCGTTTCCGGCCGTACGGGCACGTTTCCATTTCAGGAAACGTGCCCGTACGGCCGGAAACGCGTTTCCAGGCCGTACGGTACGCCGAAACGCGTTTCCGTTTCGTTTCCGGGCAGAAACGCCCTCTGTACCTGCGTTTCCTGCAACTTAGGTACTATCCCTTCTAGAAGGATCTCAAGTGATCTTCATCATCATCAAACTATCCCAGAAATAAGGCAACATCCATCAAGAGGGTGCAATCCCAGCCTGTGAGTGTGTTGGGGTCTTTGGGATGCATCCGTCTTCTTGGCAACGTCTTGGCTTCATTGTGCAACATTTCAAGCTCTAGAGGGAGACGAGAAGGATGTCATCATCAGTGCTAGATACATCCCAAGGTGAATGCTTCGCATAGAGTGGTCAATGTCTTGTTTGGAGTGATGGAGACATCTCATCAATCCCTCATGGGATGGAAATTGTACCTGGGAGAAAGCATCTGAAGCATACCCTTGAAATCAAGTCAGATCATCATCACAGGTAAAATAGCCATAAGAGTACCATAGTGGGTCATATCTAATGCAAAAAACATCAAAGCACTTCTTCAGATGTCATCTTAGCTTAGGGTTTGTAAACAAGTTACATGCTTAGATATGGGAGGGTTTTCGAGAGGCAATATTGCGTTCTTCGAACTTTAAGGGGAGGAACACTTATTAAGCCAACCCATTAATCAACAGATGCAAGTGGTTAATTACATGATAGGGGTTTACTTCATGGAGGATGCCACCATCTTTGTACCGGCTATGAAATTCCATCGTTCTTGAGTGTTATAATGTGAAGGCGGAGTGATCATGGGACTTGAGTTACCCCTTTCCTCAGCCTATTTTTACTACCTCTTTTGTGCAGCTTTTTCTTGCATGGGTTGGGTTACAAGCTTACATTTATTCATTTTTTACCCCGCAAAGATAAAGTGGATTATTGTTCATTGGGTTGGGATACTCAAGTGTCCTTTCATTTTGATTGCTCATGTATCAGCCAGGAACTAGGTGAGGGCTAATGAGGGGGCAAGAGCTCAAGCTAGGATTTTGTCCACACACTTTTTATATTCTAACCAATTCTTTGCATTTTATTATCATGGCTCATGCTCTTTCTTTTCTTTTGGCTGCATAAACCTCTTAGGTTAAAGTTTCTGGTTCCCTACTCAAGAATGAGGGAAACAGGGAACCAATATTGGTGATATATAGCAATCAACCCAAAGATGGGATATGGATATAAGGGAAAATATGGAAAGTATTAGGTATGGGTTACCATGGGAACACAACATCAATTAGTACCTCCTATTTGTGCCTGTCCTGGATTGTGGAAAGAATGGCCTCAAGGAATGTCACCCTGGACTGGGGTCAAGGGATAACCACCAAGGCAAAGCATCGGAACAAGAGTACAGTACAACCAAAATTGGTCTATCTCCCAATTCAACCTGTGATCCATACTAGATTGCCTGTTAACATTAAATGAAAACATTTGATTACAAAAATGGTTAATTTACCTTACAATAGATGATCCACTTTCAACTGATGAGTGAGATGGATTTCATAAAGCACTGATCGGGGCATGGGTGGAGGGCCCTTGAGACTAGCTATCTATATATCATCACAGGGCTGCTCACTGGCAAGCTGATAAGAATAGGAGGAAACTTTTCTCCTAGGGGTTACCCACATGGGTGGGTAACATTTTTATCAAGCAGAATATATTATGTATATTGTATTGGTCTTTGCCACATTCACATAGGATGGGATTTGGATGACCATCATGGGTTGAATCTACTTCTACAACATGTATTATGAAGGTTACTTAAGGTCTGTTTTGTTTCAGAATATGTTTAGTGGGGCTTTGTAATGTAATGTAAGCAAGCTATTTATTGAAAAGGATGAACTTTGTTTTGCATAAGCATTTCAATGTAATGATAAACTAAGCCCCTTTATTTTATGTGAACATGACGGGGTAGTAAAAGGATTGAATTGGTTATGAAAATATGTCGATACAGAAAGTCAATATTCTTGAAGAATTAGAGATTGGCATGGATCCATCTTAAATCTGTATCTATCAAGCACCGACAGTGATCAAATTTCTGATTGTGTAAATTTATTTTTTATTTGATTCTATGTCATGGATCAATTCTTTCATATTAAATGATAAGAAAATTAGACAAATTTGATCCCTCTTAGTGTTTGATATATCCAGGTGTTAGATGGATATATGTTGGTTTGTTGCCATGGTCATGTACATATGTACATGGCAACATGCATAATGATTGATTTTTTGTTTTTTTTTTTGACATGTAAATATGTACATAGTTATTTACTTTTTTGTTGTCACATAGTTTTACATGACATCTCCCCATACTGGGTTGTAGAGCACCTCACTGTGCAACCAACTATGAATAGAGTGTAATTGTTTTTGTTCATTGTCAACTAATAAAAAACATCTTTTTCCTAATTACCTTTCTTATTACAAACTACTCAAGTAAACACTTTTTGTTTTCTTTCCAGGACCAATTCATAATCGGAAGTAAATATTTGTTGTTGTTATTATTATAGCCAACTTTATTTTATCTTTTACTTTCATGGCGACTTGTATTTTTTAATTTTTTTAATGTAAGTATATTTTTAATTCTTTAATCTAATGTTAATTGATGCTACATGACAACATCTTCCGCATACTGGGTTGTAGAGCACTTCTCAATGCAGTCATGTAAATCTTGGGAAGTTATGACAGTAAATTCTGAATAATGTTTTACAGGTAGTTCTTACCAATCTGGAAGCTAGTGCCGCAATGGAACTGGATGCAAAGATTTGGCCTGATGCTCAAGAGGGGGATGCTGCTTCATTTTACAAGGTAGCTTGTGACACCCTTTGCTAATTTTTTTAATAATTGAACCTTTGTTTTAATTAGCTCCATTTATGTATGGTGTGAGCTAGTTTTTTCATGGAAGTAACATAAAACTATTTTAATTTCTGCAACTAATTACAGATTTTATATTAAAGCTTGTTATTTTTATTCACATCTGACTGTTTATTCATGTTGTGAAATTTATTGGGCCGCTATACCTTTTATTCTTACGTAGATAAGGATGGGTCACGACTCACAACTTTAACTTTAATCTTCAAGACACTAACCATACACTCAAGCACCTTTGCTAATGAGACTTTTGCTATGTCAGCGAATATATTTGTTACACCCACTGGAGTTTTCCCATACAAGTTATTAGGACTGCTTTTTTAATATGCATAGACAAGCATTCTAAAGTCCTTGCATGTTGTGAAATTTGTTCGGCTTCTATATTTTTTTTATTTCCACAGAAACTTGAACAACTTTTTGAGCAGACATTTGTGTTAAAATTCTAAGGCTAGTGCAGTAGAATACAATTTTCTACCAGATAATTACTTCCTAATGATTTTTCCCACAGTATTTATGCCACTGTTTTCATTGAATAATTAGACTAAGAAAATATCAACAGTAAATGAAGCGGAAACAGTAAAGACCACAGAAAGACAGCCATGCACAATAGAGACAATAATTTTACCCTGGGAAACCCAACCTTGGGAAAAACCTGGCAACTTTTCTCAGGAGAAATTATTCTTCAGCAATGTTTACAAATCAACAATTTGTCTAGAAATCTGTGGCAATAATCGAAGTCAAATACTAGCCAAAGCTGGTCAAACAAGATCAAGTCAACACTGGTCAAACCAGTCAGAAAAAAATAGAAGTCAATGCTGGTCAACTCGGCCTGCAGTCAATTTTTGGCCCTGCAGTTAAATTGTGGTCAAACCATGTGATCTGTGGTCAAATCCGCATGTGTCTCCAGGAACTCGGTCAAACAATGGTCTAACGGATCTGGTCAATGCTGGTCAAAGCTCGGTCAATATCAGTCAATGTGGCCAGGTTAACTCGTCCTTCATTCTCACACATGCAGCTGTCCAAGAGATAAAATGATGAAGATGAGAGAAGATAGACCTCAAAAAATCAGATTTCTCCTTGCTCAGACTTGCTCTTCATTGGTTGTCAAATGAGACATCACATTATCTTATTTATACATCTCGAAGGGGTGTGACAACCCAAGGGAAACGTACCTTCACTGGCTGGCCAACTTGAAGGTCATTTATTCGTGTAGGATTACCTCCCGATGCTACACAAAAGTCAACATTTTGCTATCATCAAAATATATTTCCTACCCCTGCTGGAGTTCTTTCATATAAGTTCTTGTGACTCCATTTTTCTAGTCACATCTTTTTAAATTAAGCTACAACAATTTCGAAGTGCATTCAAGGTACTTCAACTAGAAATGGACAAAAATGAGACCATCTTGTATTACTATATCTTAATTCACCTAATTTTCTTATGCTAGTTGGGGTTTCATGAAGGAAACTTAAGTTGGCTAGTGTTTATGTCATGACCTTTGAGGGCTAACGTCTACCTTCATAGAACACTTTAACAAGAAAGCATGAGACCTCATTTGATCACCATCCAAGTGCAACGTCTCAAGAAGTCTACAAGCCTATGTGATGAGTTCTCAAGGGGCTACTGGAGTGAGAAAGGGAGTTTCGGATTTGTCTCTTTCCGTGGTCTAGAATGAGCTCAAGGAAGACTTGACTAAGTGTTGATGCAACTGAGTTAGTGAGGAGATTCCTCCGTGATTGGGACAACTAAAGTTTGTTGAAGAAGAGGCCTGAAGCATGCCAAGACATATCTGTTCTGTGAAGAAGGAAGTGGGCCACAAATCTGTGACTAGGGCCGAGATATAGTTTGTCGGCAAAGTAGGCCGAGAGGCTTGTATGGTTGCGGAAGGACGCCCGAGTAGCCTCATGTAACTACGCAGAGATAAGGGTCTGTTTTTGAAGAGTTTTAGCGCTGCTGTTGTAGGCTGCAAGCCTGTGATTTTCCACCGGGATTTGTCACAGAGTTTGACGAATTGACCGAGGTTAATAAGGGCTGTGACTAGGGTTGCGAGTTGCTTGTTTTCTGTGTAGACTAGTTGCTAAGTGGAGGGTCTGTTCTAGGTGTGAACATAAATTGAGAGCAACCTAAGAATAGTACCTATGTGGACTGTTAGCGGCTGGCCATGTAAACACTAAGTTCAGTAATAAGAGGTAGTCTTATCACTGTATGAGTGTAGGTTGTTTCGTGCCTTAAGAGGCAATTAATCACAACAGTTGAAAGGTTGTTGAGAGGGCTGATTGTGCAAACCCTAAGGACTGTCATCTAGGAGGCACTAGAAGGATGTCAGGAGTGCAAACTCGAAGAAGCCTCAAGAACAATGAGTGCATGAGATTGTTCACTGTTGTGTGGGAATATTTATGAATGCCCTAAGGATAGTGAAGCAATGGACATTCATTGTTAAGTGGGCTATGCTTGGAAGACCTTATGGCAGTGATCTTGGAGTAACTAAGACATTGTGTGAAGGCATCTGAGTTCTGTTCACAAACTAACTTATGAATAGTGTTTCTCGTGGCGTGTATACAGTGGGTAGATGGACTTATCTACTGTGAGAAGCCAACTTTGTTTTGAGACCTCATGTATAATGATCATTGTTGGAGCTAATGGATTGCTAGGAGGTGGATTTATGTGAGCCCTAGTTTAATGATTTGATGGTGCAAATCACTGATAAGAGGGTAGATCTGGAAGACGCTATGAGTTGGCTATCTTGGAGTAGGAGAGCAACTAGAGGGAAAATTGTGTGAGCCTATGTTTAGTCATCTTGGAGCAGGAAGGAGGGTTGATAGTGGCAGATTGGATGACTGGAGATGCAAGCATTCTGAAGTTGCAGAAGTTGCAGTGATCAATAGAAGAGGTGGCAAAGGACCTGCTAGATGTGTTCAAGGTATGTGGACTAAAAGAACTGTAGTGCGCACCTTCAACAAGTAGGTAAAGTGTATCTTGTTCAGGGCGTATTTGTTATCATAGTTGTTGACACCAAGCCCTAGTTGTGTCCTTATATCAAGGCTGTATGTAAGGGCCATGATCCTTGGTACGAGAGCTATACGATTGTTGTATTAAAGTTTTTAATATACCAAGTAGTGGGTTAAAATTTGTCTTGCATACTAGTTGATTCACTGTTATTTGTTATTCTCCTGTGCAAAGTAGAAGTGTTGTGGCATTTGAGTGTGTTTGTGATCGTGATCTTAGACTCAAACCAGATTCTTGAGTGGCGTGGAAAAATCAATATTTGGATGGACAACACATTGGATTTAGGCCCGAGGGCATATTCTAGGATGTTGGATAGTTCTTTTAGTGGATGTTGGTGAGCATATTCCAACAAGATGGACAATGCATTCGATGGAGTCTTGAGGACACATTCTATAGCATCATCTTCGGAGCTATCTTTTTTTTATTTGTAAGCTAAATGTTTTGACTATCAACGTAAAATTACATGTATTTGGTCGTTGCTTACCATTGATCTACTACTCAGGGAGCTAGACTAACAATAGAAAAATGGACCATTAGTTTGTGCAATTTTTAGATGTAGTGGAAGGCTGAGCTTAACATAGTATTGGTGTTTGTGTGAAAGGGCATCGAAATAGTTACCTAACCATAAAAATCGCCTTAACAGGCCTTAAAACAATTGCAAACAAAAATAATTGAGAGTAATTGATCATAATATAGACTAAGAAGTGACATAGACAGATGCATCAACCTTGATAAGCATAGGCACTTTTGGGCTACAGTGGTTGGGACTAGGAGTAGGAGCCACAATTTCTTCAATATGTGCTCGTGAAGCATCTAGGTCCTTGAGTTGAAGTTGAATATCATCCTGAACCAAGAGGATCTCATTCTTGGCATCATTCCTGCCAACTAGGACTTTGACTAGGAGGGACTTCATACACCATAATCATGTACATATATTGATTTTGGTGGCCATGAGTGTACCTAGATCCAAGGAGCTTTTCCTCAATCGTCGCAATCACTTTCAAGTCCAACGAAAAGGTCCACTCACCAATGACCTCGTACTACATTGCTTGTAATTCTTTCTAAATTGTCTGGGGGGTCCGAATATGGTAAATTCAAGTCGTCTCATCTCTAATGTGTGCCCAATATCCACACAAAGAGCTATGACCCCCACTGCCTCTCCTCCACCTAACTTGTTGGTGAGTCATTGGTGTTGCAGTTGGGAGGGAAAGAAGCATAGGGGTAAATTGAAGAGTGGGAGAACCAAAGGGCCAAAGAAGAGTTTGAGGAACTTAGTAGAGGGTCAAAGAATACTGAAGAATTGCTAGAATGTAGTCAGAAAGGAAACCATGCTACTCATCATTTGGAAGGTAAGAATAAAGAGAACTCTAAGGGAAATCTGTAGGAAGAAGCTAAGGGCAAGTGGTAAGATAAGCTAGGATAAACGTTGTGCCAGGAGGAAGGATGCCATTTAGACCATAATAAAAGACTAGTCAGACACTTGACTGGAGTTGTGAGCAGCCTAACCTCAATATGGCTGCACATCGAGGAGGGGGGATTGAAATGCACCATCATAATTATACAAGCTGGATGTAGTACCATCTAGGTGCCACTAGTTAACATGGTTATGATGAGTAGTGGCCATGTCGTCCTCATGGTGACAGTGGCATGGCGGCCCGCCCCCCCCCCCCCGCCCCAAATTGCATCGCATCCTTGTTCACCCCATATGGGAGATTTTTAGAATTATCTTAAAATACATTAAAAATTATTATTAAAAAAGAACTAGTTGACGAGAGAGTTAGTGGCCAAAGTTTAGTGAACTTACGTGGGAACAAAAAGTTTTGAAAATGAAGTAAATTTGGGTTTTTTTTGGTGGTGGTTGGAAGAGATCAGTGATTCAGTGCCTTATTTTGTTTGGGCTTTGGAGTCAAGCAATTCTATGAAAGATTTAGGATCTGGTTGGGTTGCGAATTGCAAGCCAAAAGCAACCGTAAATTTGGGGAGTAATTATCACAAATTAGAGGAAGGATGTAATGTCCCTTATAGATTAATTGCCCAAGGGAGGACAAAGTAGCCTATCCAACCCCATAGGCTATAGTCATTGGTAAAGGGTAAAAACCAATTATCCAATGTTTTGGGCAACATTGGGTAAATTTTGGGGTAGCTGAGGCAAAAAGCCCAAATTGAGGGTTGAATTTGCAACCCCTCACCCTCACACTTGAGGAATCCCATGAAGAAATCTATAAATAAGGAGAGTTGGAATCATTTTTTTAGCATCGAATTGGAATTGAATTGTGACTGTTTTCTTGAGCCTGAGGCTTTGAAGGTTTTAAAACCTCTTCTTCTTGATTATTTTTGGTGGAGGTGATCCCACCCTAGCTAATCTTGTCTAGTTTCGGTGTAGCTGACCCCACCCTACCTAGACACGTCTTTCTTGTTCTAGCATAGCCCAACAATTGGAGTATATTTGGTTTGGCATAGCCCATAAGTAGTGAATTTGCCTTTGTGAATTTCAGTGGATTGGTCACCAAGCAGAGGTCATCCCACGAGCACTGGGATCCAACCTGAGGAAAACAGTGGCACGCCCCCCTCAACTTGCATCGCATCCCTGTTGACCCCATATGGTGAACTTTCAAAGTTATCTTAAAACACATAAAAAATTATTATTAAAAAAGGACTAGTTGATGGGAGAGTTTAGTGGCCAAAGTCTAGTGAACTTATGTGGGAACAAAAAAGCTTGGAAAATGAAATAAATTTGGGTTTTATTTGGTGGTGGTTGGAAGAGATCAATGCCTTATTTTGTTTGGGCTTTGTAGTCAAGCTTGCAACTTTAGAGGGAAATTCTATGAATGATTTAGGATCTGGTTGGGTTGCAAATTTCAAGCCAAAATAACCCTAAATTTGGGGAGTAATTATCTCAAATTAGAGGGAGTATGTAATGTCCCCTATAGATTAATTGCCCAAGGGAGGACAAAGTAGCCTATCCAACCCCGTAGGCTATCGTCATTGGTAAAGGGGAAACCCAATTATCCAATGTTTTGGGCAACATTGGATAAATTTTGGGGTAGTTGAGGGAAAAAGCCCAAATCCCACTTGAGGAATCCCATGAAGAAATCTATAGATAAAGGAGAGTTGGAATCATGTTTTTAACATCGAATTGGAATTGAATTGTGACCGCTTTCTTGAGCTTGAGGCTTTGAAGGTTTTAAGACCCCTTCTTCTTGATTAGTTTTAGTGGAGGTGATCCCACCCTAGCTAATCTTGTCTAGTTTCAGTGGAGCTGACCCCACCCTACCTAGTCACCTCTTTTTTGTTCTGGCATAGCACAACAATTGGAGTATCTTTGGTCTGGTTAAGAAAATTGTTTGATTATCAATCTGTCCAAGAAGGCCCGTAAGTAGTGAATCTCCTCTGTGCATTTCAGTGGATTGGTCACCAAGTAGAGGGCATCCCACGAGTACCGGGACCCAACTTGAGGACAATAGGGTACACACACAAAGAAGGAATTGTGCTCTTCTATGGAGTATTGTGTCATTATAGGTTTTGTAGTCAGCGAGTTTCGAAGGGTTGTAGCTGTAGGGCCGAGGGCTGTAGGGCCTAATTTTGGGAAATTGCTAATTGTCCTGTAGACAACTCTAATTCCTGTGTGATATGGCAATAAGTTAAATACAAAGGCATGGCTAGGAACCATTGAAGGTTAGTAGGGAATTCGAGTCTCTGTGACAGAGAAGTTGGATCCCTTGGAACAACAAAGTCCTTCACAGATTAGGATAGGAAATTGGTTAGGGTTGCTACAGGCCCTTCCCTTAACAACAAACAGGTTCGGTATCAACATGGTAGATAGTAAGTTGATTAGCGTGGTAACAATAATATTAAATGTACTAGCATTAACACAATTGAATGTTGGCATTGTAAATTAGAACTATACTGATGGATTATTAGTTGGATAAGCCTATTGTTCATTGGGCGATCAACCCTAACTTGTCGTGGTTTTTTGAATTTCTTTATATTATTCTTGCATACCTACTGTTATATGAATAGATGAATGTGCAATGCTATTGCATAATCTAATTCGTTGAAAACCCTAGTCAAAGCAGAACCCTAAGGGAAAATTACCCTAGGACATTACAATGGTATTAGAGCTGTGCATCCTGCCAACTTGTGAGTGTATGAGCCTTGAAGATACAAATTACAACCATGGAGTGTTGAATTTTGTAGCTATGGTCAGTCTTCATAATCTTATTTTAGCCCTCCAAATATATGAGAAATGGTAAATACAAATTAAATTTCAAGTCAACTTCAAATGGAGGGAAAATGAATTTTTGAAATTAAAATTTTTGAAACCAAAAAGATCAAGTCGGCCTTCCAAATGATTAAGTCATCCTAGTGATGGGACATGTCTATTCAAGCTCTTGAGAGACCTATATATAGCCCACTCGCCCTCCTTCTCAAGGCACAATTCAAAGCACTCTTCTTTTGTTCATGCAAAGTTTTCTCTAAGGCAATCTGAGTTGGAGAGAGAGATAAGAGACCTAATTCTTTGTGGAAGATCGAGTTTATGGGAAAACCTAATTCTATGAGGCAGATCGACTTTATGAAGAGAAAAAATGTCTAAGGAAGACCTAGTTCTCTGAGGCAGACCGAGTTTATGAGGAGACTGAATTTTTTTGAGGCAGTTTCGTTGCCAGTAGGCCAAAATTTTGAGGCAGAATGGAAGGCCAAAATTCTGAGGCAGAGACGAAGGTAAAAAATTCTGAGGCAAAACAGAAGGCCAAAATTCGTCCGAGTGGAACATAGTTGACAAAATTCTTTTGGGCAACTATTTGGCTTGTCTTGAAGATAGTTTGACTAGGTTTGACTAGGGTTTTGTTGCTGGTCAGTTTGACCTTTTCTAGACTAGAAAGATTAGTTTGTATCTCTTGTTGAATTTAATGATTTCTCTAAGAAGATGTTGTTGGGAGTTTCCCCCATGTGGGTTTTCCCAAGGTAAATATTTCTATCTCCAAGGAAAATTCAACATGGAGGATAGGGGAGGTCAAGTAGAACAAGATCCTAGTGATCTCTTGAAGGTATCAATCCATGGACAATAGGAAATGACTAATTTACTATTGCAAAGGCAACAACGGATAGCCCAAGGACAACAACAAATGACACAACTCATATAGGCCATAAACAATCTAGCTAACAACTTTGCTGATAATAGGAATGGGGTTGAAGGGAGCAACAACCTTAATCTTGGCTCCTTAAGTACTTTTGCACAATCTAATGCGAAGGTAATACCTTAAATGTCTATTGGTCAAAGGGGGGAATCTCACATTCAACAATCTCATGGCTCACCTGATTATGAGGCCCAACATGCAGGGATAAAAGAAAATTGTTGCACAACGTGCAAAGCAACTACAAAAAGGAGAATAGGAGAGAACAAAAGAGCTAAAGGCAGAACCACTTAAGCAGATGAATGAGAAATGTATTAACAATAAGTCTAGTGCCAGGTCCAACCCGTCAAGTTGTGATGATGTAGTAACTGATGTTAACAAAGAAAGCAACACAATAATTGAAAAGGACATGTTTTATCAAGAATTTGAAGGTGGGCAATGTGATGACATTTTTAGGAAATCTTTAAGACAAATTGCGTGCTTAGAAGTAGAACTAGAGAGACCCCCATCTCTCATAACTGAGGTACAAGAGAATTGTGATGAGGAAAGCAACAACCAATGTGTTTCATGGACAAAAGAGAGGAACATTGAACATGGTATGCCTTGATGGACAACAAGAAGGTGACAACGAATTCCATTATGACAAAGGTGGATATAAATGACATGATTCAAACATTGTTGAAGAAACCACCAATGAAGTGCAAATTGTGATTTCAGTTGGTGGAAATTGTAATGAGGGTGATCAAATTAAACTTATCCTTAATGATCTAGTTTTGGAAGTTCTAGTACAACAAACATCAAACAATGAAATTCAAGTTGATGAAGAATGCAATAAAAAGTATACCTTGGTTTCACTGAATATTCAGAAAGATACCATATAACATAGTGATGAAAGTCTAAAATTGAATGATTCAGAATCCATTGAAGGATACCAAGACTTCGTAGTTGAAAATGAAGAAGGAAGTTAACAATTTGCCAAAAATACAACACATGCTCAAGAAATTGTGTCACTTAAGAACTACAAGGTTGAAACTCAAGAGGCTATGACAGGTGAAGCTCATGAAGTCAAGTTTAAGTTCTCAGATAATAACAAAGAGTGTTTTGGTCTTGATTAGTTGAATGGCCCTCAAATAGAGGGTGATGGCAACCAACAAAATTATGAGAATGAAGATCAAAAGGGTGGAGAATCCAGAGTCCTAGAAAACAGTTTGAGTTTGCTGGTTGTGGATAATAACGTTGATATCTATTCCTTGTCCAATGATTGAGACCCTTAGTTCTCTTACTGGTCTGAGGAGTTTGGGAAGTCATTATCATACAACTCAATGACAACCCTTGTTTAGAGCACCAGTGCATTAAGTGGGATCTAGTGTATTCATTTTGACCCTTCTACTCGTGCATAATCTATCAATTCCACATGTGATATTCAGTGGCCACCTCTAGCACTTGCATCTCAAGCATCTATGCTTTACACAGGCTCTTCATCATTTTTTACTAAATATGAGAGTTGGTCATTTGGACATCTGGGTCTTCATAAGGCAACAACCAAAAGAAATCAATGCCTAATGGTCTTGTTAATGAATTTATTGGACCAACCTCTAACATTGATGACCACCAATGTATGACAAAGTTGAAATCATATAGGCTTGTTTCAAACGTGCTTGGCAAAAATGAATGCTTTTAAATGTAGAAGTGAAGGCCATTTGATCCAAGTACTTCTACCAAATGGATTAAAAGGGTTGCACCATGAGGTAGCGTTGACTTGAGTCCGTATGGAAATACGTGAGAAAGGTCTCAATTGGAACATATGGAGATGTAAGGGAGTTTAGTTCATCAACCAATAGAAAAGTGGAATTGCAAGGTTGAAGTATACAGTTTCACAACCATTTGCTCTTGCTATGGATAAAAGAGCTTCCACGGGGGTGCGACCTATTGAGGTAGTGACTAGTGACATGTACCAGCGGATTGGTGCAAGACGTACCCCACCCTCTTCAACTCCTAAGAGGAACAAGATGTCAGTAAAAATGGATACCTACGTTGTTTGCAGTCCTTTGCTTTCTGGAAAAATGCATCTCGATGACCAAAAGATGCATCCACCCAAACATTCAAAGCTAGGGGATGATACACATTCCACTTTTTCCCCAATTGCAAGTGCGAATTCAACCAGAGATCTTAAGGGTAAGTCTGACCATACTCCTTTTGGGGTTGTTTTAAGTTGTAGATGCAATAAAAGAGCTAAGAAGCATAAAGAGCTTTTTTTCAAAATTAAAGGTAAAATTGAATGCAAAGGAAGCAGAGAAAAACTAGTTGCAAGTCAAAACAAGGGCGCTGCAAGAAGCTGAGATAAAAATGCTTAGGAAAAGTTTGTCATTCAAAGCATCTCCCATGCCCTCATTCTATCATGAAACAACTCCACCAAAGTTTGAGTTGAAGAAGATACCTCTTACTAGCCCAAGATCTCCCAAGTTAGGGCTTAGAATGAGCTATGCTAGTGTAGAAATTGAAAATGACCAAAAAGAAGGATGCAAGGAAAGTGATTAGTCCTCATGCTTGAACATAAGGGAACAACTTTTCCAGAAACCAGACATGCCTTTGCTTGAGGAAAAGCAATGTCGGGAAGGTTGGACTGTAAATTGTAATGCCCCCCCTATGGATTAATTGCTCAAGGGAGGGCGAAGTAGCCTATCCAACCACATAGGCTATAGTCATTGATAAAGGGGAAACCCCATTATCCAATATTTGGGGCAACATTGGGTAAATTTTGGGATAGGTAGGCCAAAAAACCCAAATTGGGGGTTGCACTTGCAATCCCTCATACTTGAGGAACCCCATGAGGAAATCTATAAATAAAAGAGAGTTGGAATCACATTTTTTAGCATCAAATTGGAATTGAATTGTCTCTATTTTCTTGAGCCCGAGGCTTTGATAATTTTAAGACCCCTTCTTGATTAGTTTTGGTGGAGTTGATCCCACCCTAGCTAATTTTGTCTAGTTTCGGTGGAGTTGATCCCACCCTACCTATACACCTCTTTCTTGCTCTGGCATAGCACAACAATTGGAGTATCTCTGGCCTGGCTTGAAAAATTGTTTGATTATCAATCTGTCTAAGAAGGTCCATAAGCAACGAATCTCCATTTTTGCATTTTGGTGGATTGGCACTAAGCGGAGGGCGTCCCAAGGGTACTAAGACCCAACCCAATTTGAGGACTACAGGGCACACATACAACGAAGAAATCGTGCTTTTTTGTGGAGTATCAGGTCACTACAGGTTTTTTGGTTAGTGAGAATCGCAACCCTGTAGCCGCAACCCAAAGCGCCGAGGGCCGTAGGGCCTAATTCTAGGAAATTACGAATTGTTCTCAGACAACCCTAATTCCGGTCTGACATGGCAATAAATTAAATACAAAGGCATGTTTGGGAATCATTGAAGGATAACAGGAAATAGGAGACTAGGAGTCTCTGTGACAGAGAAGTTGGACTCCTTGGAACGACAAAGACTTTCATAGATCAACATGGGTGATTGGTCAGGTTTGCTACTGGCCCTTCCCCTAATAACAAACAATTTCGGTAGTAGCATGGTAGACAATGAGTTGATTAGTGCAAAAACAATAGTATGAAATGTACTAGCATGAATAAAGTTGAATGTTGGTTTTGACATTGCAAATCAAAACTATACTAGTGGATTATTAGTTGGATAAACCCATTGTTCATTGGGTGGTCAACCCTAACTTATTGTGGTTTTTTGAAGAAATATATTGCTGTTGAAAATCTCTTTATTATTCATGCATACCTATTGTTATATGAATAGATGAATATGCATTGTTGTTGCATAATCTAATTTGTTGAAAACCATAGTCAAAGTAGAACCCCAAGGGCAAAATTACCCTAGGACATTACAAAGGAAATGGTCTTTTTATGGGATCCTCTTTCAAGAAAATTCAAGGATGGCTTTTCCTAAATATTTCCACTGATGTAATGGTTTTCAAAATTTCAAGGTGTTCTATGTATAAAATTTTGTCTTTATATCAAAGTATCAAGTAAGTCAAGGGGTACTTCTTAAGTCTAAATCCTTGGGTTGACTTTGACAATCCAAAACCTACAATTAAATACCAACATGCACCAAGCATCTGCTACACATTCAAAAAACTAGCATAATCATCCCATAATAGCTTAGAAAATGAATAGAGCATTTTTATTTCAAGGCTCTAGAGCACTCCGAACTCACACTTTACAAATGGAGAGAGTGAATTCTTGTGTATGTTTGAGCTCAACTCCTATATTAGATAAATAATTGTTTTCCATCAATTCTCCAAAAAATAACAATAAAACATTACATCTCTATTGTCCTCAACAAAGTTTTTAGACGTAGATAAGCAAGTTGTTGAGAACCAGTTGTCTCTCTTGATATAAATAATGTTATCGTCTTAACTAACTTTAGGAGAAAGTTTCAATAGTAATAAACTAATGAGTTAGCTATGTACAACCTCCCAAAATAGCCAATAAGCTAACAATCTCCTCAATGTGTTCAATTGACTTTGGTTTCCAAATGTCCACACCTATTTCTAAGAAAATTTATTCATATATGGCACATTAGTTTATGCATGAGGAAAACAACTTCATCACAAAAAGGTGGTTTGATGCTATATTGTCATTCACACATGCATCGTGCGACCTTCATACATTGATGGAAAACTACAAGATCTCTAAATGGACTACTACCCACCCAATTGGGTGACCCCTAGGAGAAAGCTTTTCCTCTACTTGCTTAGCTTGTGAATTAGCAACACTTTGATGATCTGCAAATAGCTATCTCCCAAAGGCCTCCATCCATGCTCAGGTCAGTGCTTTTAACATCTAGCTTACTTCTTGAAGGAAGGTGTGCCATCTTTCATAAAGTATTGTAACCATTTTTGTAATCATGTGCTTTCATATAATGTTAAGGGAATTATAGTATGGATAACAAGTTGAGTTGGACAATTGACTGTTCTTGACTATATTCTTGTTCCCACACTTGACCTTGGTGGTTATCCCTTGCTCCTAGTCTAGTGTGAGCTTCCTTGAGGTGATTCTTTCCATTGTCTTGGAGGGGCATCAATAATGTGTCCATGATACACCATATTACCATTTTCCACTTATCCCTTATTATCCACCTCCATTCTCCCATTTTATTCTCATCTTTGAGCAAGGGGCCAAAAGCTTTGCCATTTAGAGGCTGATGTAGTTGAAAGAAAGTCAAAAGCTTATATAGCCACGATGTAAGAAAATTATGAAAGGAAAAAGATGGCTAGGACTGTTGAGAAATCTAGGGCAGCTAGATTAGGGTGATTTCTCTTTACTTTGATAACTGCTTGTGATGTTCTTTAACTTCAACTTGTAGAATTTATAATTGGCTTCTTCTTCTATTGATTATTATAGTGTTCTTATCATCAAACAACTACGAAAAACATGAAGATCGATAGAACAAGAGGACACAAGATATAGGTTGCTAGCCAGGGCCAAAACCTCTCTTAGAGAGGAATGTTGAAGAGTGTAACTAGGTTCGGTCTTCATAAATTGTACTTGATGTCAAAATGTAATATATTTATCAAAAGAAAGCAAAAATAATTTTATTATTAAATTGAATTGACTTGTTAAAGCATGTGTTTCATGCTTGGATCGATTGTCATAGGTTAAGCCTCCATTGTAGGCTTTAGGATTGTTTCTTTGAGTCAAATACTATCTTGTTATGTTAAACTCCTCCTCCATCGAAGTCTCCTTGCAATCAGAATTAAGTCAGCATCGTCATGTAGTCAGC
Source organism: Pinus taeda (assembly GCA_000404065.3). Lineage (NCBI taxonomy): Eukaryota > Viridiplantae > Streptophyta > Pinopsida > Pinales > Pinaceae > Pinus > Pinus taeda. Next base: position 168,638 of record APFE031096421.1, read on the forward strand.
CTAAAGATACTTCTCTTCATGAACTCAAGTCGGCCTAACCTAATGAAGACACAACTATTTAAAGTGCTCATGTCGGCTCATTTCAATGTTGAAACAACTATATGAAGGAAGGCAAACTTCACTCAACTATCACAGAACAATAACTTGTAGAAATTTCAGAGATACATTTCGGTACTACCACAAAAGTTTGGGTTAATTACAGAGATGAACTCGCAAATCACAGAGATACATTTCGGTGTTATCACAATGGATATATTTCGGTATTGTTACAGTGAGAGGGCTCGGGTTAGTTGCAGACAGGTTTGGAAATTAGTGGCTAAGTTTCGGTACTATCACAGTGCCTACATTTTGGTGCTATTACAGTGGACAAACATCAATACTACCACAGTCTCGGTGTACCACAATTTTGGTGTAACCACAGTCTCAATGTGCCATAGTTTTAGAGTACTCTTTGAAGAAGGAATATAGTTCGATCAGAATGAAGGAGGGCCACAGTTCGTATTGCATCAAAGTATGATAAGAATGTTGCCTCAGATCGAAACATATTCTTATTGAAGGAACGAAGCATTTCATTGGTGCAAGGAAGACATTGAAGTATAAGCTACTGCTTAGTTGATGCAAGGTTGACTTGATAGAGGAAGTCCTGGGTCCAAGTTGTGAGGGTGTTGGTCGTCTCATCTTGAATCTACGGAAGGAAGAATTTTGATTGAGTTTTCCGCTAGAGTGGGGTTTTGCCCTGGCAGCGTGCCTACATTTTGTGTTCTCTTCTATTTGTTGCTTGGCATTAGTCTTGATGATAAGAAAAGATAATTTGATAGAACTAATAATAATAATGAAAACATCACAAGATAATGTCATAATAAGAGAATTCGATTAATTGCTACACTTTGGATTTCTCAACATGGTATCGGAGCTAAGGTCATGATCAAAGGTAGTTTGAAGATCACTTATACATCTTTGAAGTATTCTCAGTGAAAGGTTCTCTCTGCATTTAAGAACATGACAGTGAGATCAAAACTTAAGAAGGACATCTCTGGGCTAATAAGACTAAGATCACAGAGAGCTAGTTCAGTCGTTATTCACCATATCAAGACACCTTGATGAAGAAGTCAAATCATTTTAGAGAGCAAGTTTCGGTGAAAGTCATAGTCATGTCATAAAGGAGATTTCAGACTCAGTAGTGTATGATCGAAGCACTAACATGTTTAAGGGCTGAGGCATTGCTATGGTCATTGGTATGTGTAAGGTCGAAACAGTGAAGAAATATATTCTTCCACTTGTTGATCAAGATCTATCAAGGATCTGAGATGATAGTATAAGCACAAGGAACCAACTTAAGGAGACAACAAGTCTAATGAGCTATCAAATCAAAGGTACTTAAACACGAGGTACATATATTTATAAGCTTTTAGATTTCTATTATCTCTAATGGTTCATATAATCCTTTTTTATAACTAGTCTAGGATGAAGATTGTACTCTCTAGATAACATGTTAGAACCTTAATCCTCATCCTCTAGGGTTTACAAGTAATCTAGGATTTCAGGCAAAAGTCCTTGATTGAAAGAAGGAATAACTTTTCATAGGATTCCATCCTCCATGGTTATATAGGAGATCTAACTTGAGAAATTAAATCATGTTCTTGGTACCACATGTTTTGCTTGTAAGTATGTACTACAGGTATAAAAGATCATGGCTTAATACAAAGAAGGCACTTCAAGGAATGCAAGGTTTGTCAAGGAACATACCCAGGTATATCTTAGTTTATGCACCTTATAAAATTCTCTTAAAGGGTATATTCATCGTGTTTTGAAATTTGTGTTACATTACTGACATCTTAATGTCTAGCTATCTTGAATCATAAAAGATTATTATTTAGGGTGATTCATCACTTGATAAATCTACCCTCTTTACATCCTTGATTTTTCTTATAGAACCCTAGACAGGTTCTTCGGAAAACCCTAACTTAAGGGTATGCTTAATATGTGAAACCCTAGCTTGCTTAGGGTTATTGGGAAATGCTCTTTGAAGTTTTAATGATGATGTCATGTTTGGGGTTTTGATATGATCATGAAAACCCTAACTTGTTAGGGTTGGATGATGCTGCCGAAGATCCCAAACCTTTGGAGTTTTGGTATAGTAGGGTTTGCTTTGCTATATTATGAAACCCTAGATCTTTAGGGTGTGGTTCGGTCTATAAGAAAAACCCTTGTTATGTCTTTAAGGTAAGATCCTAGGAATGAAACCCTAGATATGCATGTGTCCATTGGTTGAATACCTTGCCTGGTCTAGGATGGTATATGTGTAATATGTTAATATTGCCTAACATATGATGTGCCTATGCATGATAATGAATTCCTAAATATGTGTGTTGACCTAATTATTATTGGTCATAAAGTCATAGGGTTTAATCTACGCCCTTGCTTGAATTTGATATTCTAGGATGATGTTGTTTGAAAAATTTAGGGTTTTGCAACTAATCCCCAGTAGTAGTTAAAATCTCTAGTATGTATAACAATCTGGAATCTATGAATCTATATAGGGATTGTTGAGAATTTGTAAATAAGAAATCTAGGGCTTACATCAAACCCTAGTAGAAGCTCGTCATATTGATAAGCTGTGAATGATTATTATTGGAGCTCATGTATGAAATCTAGGGTTTGTATAAAATCCTAGTAGGTAGTCTAACATATGAATTCTAAAAGTTGTTAGATGCATTGATTTGAATTGTTTCTAGGGTTTTCTATATGAAAGAACTTGTCATATCATTGAAAGAATATTGAAACCCTAGACATAATTAGTTCGATATCTTGATGAGCTATGGATATGATTTAGGGTTTGTAACAAAACCTGGGCAAGAAGTTGAAGTATTAAAGTATAGTCTCTTGTTGATTATGTTTGTAAAGTGTAATGCTTTCGTTATTATAAGATTTTGACATGACTAATTTCATGCTTCTATAGTTTGCTATCTAAGTTGTGCAGGTACATCGACTTCAAGATGGCGAAGATGATTTTGATAAGCATGATATATGAATGACTTTGATAAGAAGGATGGAAGCCATGAAAGATTCTCCCATAAGAAGTTGATCTCCTTGAGTTAAGAGGGAGTCTAAATAGAAGAGATCTCCCTGAGATTAGGAGGGAGCTTGGAGTTAGGGCATATCATAGTTTTGATTGGAGAATTCATTTTGGAGGATATGTTGCTGCATGTGAAGTAGGAAAGAAAAGTTGATTGAGGAATCTTTTGTCAAAGATTTGGTTGATAGTCCTATTGCAATTAGTTGAGAAGCAACATCTAAAACGACCCTGAAGGTTTTTGAGTATGAACATTTGAAAGTGTACTACTGTTTGGGGTTGTGTTTGTACAGTTAAATCTCTCAAAGTTTTGATAGCATGTTAGTGAAGCATTGCCTGGGAGGACATCTAACCGACACTTTGCGTTGATGTCTAGGTCTCGAAGTTAGGAGGGTGGTGTTGGTCATAGAGCTTTGACCTCAGATACACACCTAGATCCTTGGTTTGATCGTTAGAGAGTAAGCCTGATGGTACCTATAGAGGTTGAAAGCTTGAGTCCATCTTAGTCCCACTCGGATAGATTTCCTTGGTCAAGAATCTAGTCCGTGGCACTGCAGTGCTTAAATTGTTGAGAGACCTTGGATAGATTTCCCTAGTCAGGAATCTAGTGCATGGCATTAAGTTGCCTAAACTTCTTCGTAGATTATGTGTTTTGAGATTTTCCTTGTACCTCTTGGTTATATGTAAATATGAATACCTCCCTAGTTAAGAGGGAGTGTTGAAGAATGTAACTAGGTTCGACCTTCATAAATTGTACTTGAAGTCAAAATGTAATATATTTGTCAAAAGAAAGCAAATTTTTTTTTATTATTAAATTGAATTGACTTGTTAAAGCATGGGTTTCATGCTTGGGTCAATTGTTATAGGCCAAGCCTCCGTTGTAGGCTTTAGGATTGTTTGTTTGAGTCAAAGACTATCTTGTTATGTTAAACTACTCCTTCATCAAAGTCTCCTTGGAATCAGAATTAAGTCAGCGTCCTCATCTAGTTGGCCTAAAGATACTTCTCTTCATGTACTCAAATCGACCTTACCTTATGAAGACACAACTGCTCAAAGTGCTCATGTCGGCTCATTTCAATGTGGAAACAACTATATAAAGGAAGGTAAACTTCGCTCAACTATCATAGAACAATAACTCACAAAAATTTCAGAGATACATTTCGGTACCACCACAGAAGTTCGGTTAATTACAGAGATGAACTCACAAATCACAGAGGTACATTTTAGTGTTATCACAGTGGATATATTTCGGTATTGTTACAGTGAGAGGGCTCGGGTTAGTTGCAGACAGGTTCAGAAATCATAGTGGCTAAGTTTCGGTACTATCACAGTGCCTACATTTTGGTGGTATTACAATGGGCAAACTCAGTGCTGCCACAGTCTCGGTGTACCACAGTTTTGATGTAACCAGTCTCGTGTGCCATAGAATCATAGTCTTAGTGTACTTCTTTGAAGAAGGAATACAATTCGATCATAATGAAGTATTGCATCAAAGTATGATAAGAATGTTGCCTCAGATCGAAACATAATCTTATTGAAGGAATGAAGCATATCATTGGTGCAAGGAAGACATTGAAGTATAAGCTACTGCTCAGCTGATGCAAGGTTGACTTGATAGAGGAAGTCTTGGGTCTAAGTTGTGAGGGTCTTGGTCATCTCATCTTGAATCTACTGAAGGAAGAATTTTGACTGGGTTTTCCTCGAGATTGGGGTTTTGCCCTGGCAGCGTGCCTACATTTTGTGTTTTCTTCTATTTGTTGCTTGGCATTAGTCTTGATGATAAGAAAAGATAATTCGAAATAACTAATAATAATAATGAAAACATCACAAGCTAATGTCATAATAAGAGAAATCGATTAACTGCCACACTCTGGATTTCTCAACAAGGAAAACCCACAGGAATTCTTCTCTTCTTATAGAACCTTTAGACCCTAAACAAAATCCCCCCCAAGACCAAGTCAACCTTCCTTGTAGATGAGCTTCCTTTCCACAAAGTCAACACTAGTCAAACGACTTTAAACTTCAAAATTTTAGCATTTATTTTAGAATTTCGGCTACTGTTCTAGGTCTGCAACTTTTTAGCCTTTATTGCAGTTCTGGTTCTCGCAGGTGTGAATGATTTTAGGGCATAATTAGGTCCTTTTGGTCCGTCGCTTAGATTGCTTCTTTTTGCTTAGTAATTTGACTTCCTAAGTTGACCTTTTGATACAAAATTTTGGCTCCTTTAGATGACTTCAATTTTGTTCCTTGCTGCAACAAAGTTTGCCCTAATTTCTTCGCATGTGTGGGATAATTTTGCCCAAAATCAAACTTCAAAACTTAGATCTCTCTTCCTTTAGTTTTCCTCTTCTTTGCTAGCTATTAGATTTATTTGCTTATCTTGTTTATTGATCTTGATGGATGCTTCTCAAACGAGGCCGAGTTTCTTGTATATATACATTTTCTGGAAGTTGCAAGTGGATGTTATCCTATTTAGTCACCATTGCTAACCCCTAGATTTTCCTATACAACTGGAGGTTAATATTTAGTGAGGTTCCATCACACTCATCTCATTTCATATGCATCTAGACATTGCCATTGATTAGAGCTTATTCCAAATTCATTATCTCCAGATTCCAAGGGTCTACATAATAGATATTTTCACATATAATTGGTCCTCAAGAGCTCATGATGTCGATGAGCCCTTTTTTAGGGGACATGCACGTAGTTTCATGATAATTGCTATTTTTAGCAGTGTGCTTTTCAGTCCTTGCATTTTGTTTCTAAGCACATATTTCAGTTCCTTGTAAAAATGAGTCTGATGGCATTGCTTTTGCTTGCATGTGAGATGATCAATGTTGCTTGCTTTTTGTTTTTTTTTTTTCAGGGGATATGATCAATGTTTCCTATTCTTTGTTTCTATGATTTTTTGGGGGAACCCTTTCTTTCTGGACACGTCTGTAATTAGCTCTGTTACATCGGAACCACTCCCGAGAGGTGGGAAACCTGTTCCAATGGTTCCCGCGCTTCTGAGAGCTTTGGAACCATATGGGAATGTTACCTTTTCAGCGAGAGCTACAATGGTAGCTGGGGAAAGTTTCAGGAGCTTTGAAGGTTGTTTTTTTAGAGTTTCGACGTTCCCTAGGGTTGGGGAATAGAAAGCCTATAGAGAATTATGCTGAACTGCCCACAAAACATGAGCTTATGTTGAAACCTTTGTAGGAAGAAAGGCCAAAGACATCCTTAACACCGATATCCGTAATTGAGAAATTGGAGCAATCTCTTGATGGGTCAAGGAAGAGTGTGGCACCTTGATGTAAGGGCGATATCTGGGATGCCATGCTGATGAGTATTTCTTTTGTTGTTTATGTATATATATCGTAGAAGATTGTGTGCATATTGTATGTGGTAGTCAATGCTTAAACATTAGAGTTGCTATGCTTTTTCTCTTAAGAATAACTGGCGAAACATATGTAAAATTGTTCCTTTGTATTTTTAAGTCAAAATGTTTGTATATATAAAAGGGAGAGACTCAGGGAGAGAGACACCTAGAGAATATATTTATATATAAGAGACATTATACATTATATATTTACATATTTAAATTGATTTGAATATTTTGATTCAATATTATTTTTGATTATTATATAAATTATATAATTAGAAAGAATATTTATATTTTTATATTTTAAAGTTTTTTATTATATAATATTATCGCTCCTGATTAGCCGTTTCCTGTAAATTTTGGGGAAACCTCTAGCCATTTCTGACACCCTTACGTAAGTTCCCAAAGTTCCTGTTGTAAAATGCAACTAGGTTCGGTCTTCATAATGACATGTAATTATGATCTTTGTAAATGATGAAATAAAGAGAATAAAATTATTTTTGTAATGCCTTGCATCATGGGTTTCATGAGCAAGAGTTTTTATTTCTAGATGGCTCCCATGTATGAAGATATGTCAAAAAGCATTCTAGTTTATAGGACTGTCAAAATAGCCCTCCAAAGGATGAGTACGGTTCTCCTCTTCATGTCGGCCTCTAGAAGGAATAACTAACACAAGTCGGCTCACAAATAAAAGACACATCCTTTCATGTATACAAGTCGGCTTATTTATGGACAAACTACTATAAATACGTGGCTATGATCTTCACAGAAGAACAGTTCATAACTCGGCTATCTTTGAGATTTTCGGAGGTCAATTACAGTGCTAAGTTCGGATAAGGGTGTAGAAGAAAGTTTAGTGAAGGAGCTCGGTCTAAGTTATAGAAGTATAGAGATAAGCTCAGATTCCTCTGAAGTTCAAAAAGGAGACCAGTTCAGATCACAGATAGGAGACACTAGTTTGGATGGAACTCAGAAAATGATGAAGGGACAACAAGGATTTGTTTAAGGATTGATCACTGTCAGCGAGTTCGGATCTCTGAAATTAGGGTGGCATAACATAGAGACAAAAGTTCGGATTTGGATGAATAGTTACAGTCAAGTTCAAATGTCATTACAGTAAAGAAATTCAAACTTCCATGAGAAAGTCTCGGTGTTATAAAGAAGACACAGTTTGAGAATGGATACCTCAGATTCGGTGTTATATCACAGTGATGTGGTGACATTACATTGACATGTTTCGGTACTATCTCTAGTGTATCTACAGTTCATTAAGAAGATGATCTAAGTGTTAAGAAGGTCGATGAAGAAGAGAAGTCAAGAAGACAAAATGAGTAGAAGACAAAGAACTAGTGTCTTGGTCTTGGAGTGGCTAATAGGTCAAGGGTCTTGGTCTTGGTATTCGTCAATTGGAATCTCTATAAGAAGAATTTGTGCGGGTTTTCCTCTCAGAGAGTGAGAGGTTTTGGCCCTGGCTGATAGCCTACATGCTGTGTCTATTGTCTATTTATGTTCATGTGTTGGTTATTATTTGATGAAGAGGAACACTAATAATTTAACGCAAAGAAGATACTAATATGAAGAAGTAAAAAACATTCATGAGCAGTCACTAATGAAAGAAAAATCCCTTAATGCTATTGCCCTAGATTTCTCAACATGGTATCAGAGCTAAGGTGTTGAAGTCAAAGGAAGGGCATCTAATCAAAGAGACATTCAATGATCGAGTTTCATGAAGGGCATCAAAGTAAGTTGAAGGTTATCAAAGAAACAGATCGAGCTCTACTTTGAAGAAGCAGTCTACAACAACAAAAGTTCCTTTTGATCCACTGGTCATCATCAAGATATCTACAAGGGAAGATAGCTTGAAGGACTTTAAAGATGAAGATCACATCATCTTGGAGAAAGTCGAAACCCTAGAAGCATTTATGATTTACACTACAAGAGAAGTCGAAGTATATTGAAGGTGAGTAGGCATTGTCATCATTTTCAAGGTTATAAAGCAAACAAGGATCCTCTCCTTGCCCTAGAAGAAGATCATCCGAGAAAGCAACAAATCATCCTCATCAAAAGGAGCAAACTTATTGAATGAAAACTTTTTCATTTGGAAGAAGATCATCCAAGAGGGAGCACTAATACATCTTCTTCAACCATCATTAAAGTGATCAAGTAGAAGAGTTCATCTTCACTTGTCAAGTAAGTATCTTTCACTCTTTAATTAAATTTGGTAAAATGACTTCATGTTTGCAAGGAGATCTATAAGCTGGCTGGGTCAAAAAAATTCCTTGCATGAAAAAGGAGGATAGACTTAGTCCTCTAAAAAGTTGAAGTCATTTAACATATCAAAAGTTCTCCTCTGAATTCATGGAAAGGGATTCTTGTTAAAGGTCCCTTCATATAGAAATATTGGAGACATCAATGAGATGTATATGATAATCTAGTAGGAATACTCTCTGAAGATGCGGTCTACACAAAATTAAAGGTATCGAAGGATGAAGGATATCTTCATAACATCTCAACTACGAGATCTGGGAGAGATGAGAAGATAATTATCATTGATCTATAATGCACTAGCTGATGGACAAGGTAACAAATATCCATGAGGATAAGAAAGTTACCTTATTCAACAACTTGTGATTTCTATGCAAGATAGAAGAAAACAAGTTGAGGGCAAAAGTGTTGAAGGATCAAATGAAAGGATTCAAACATTTTGTCGAAAGGAAAAAAGAACATAGCTAAGATTTAATGCTATGAACATTACAGGAAAGATTGTCCTTAGCTTAAGAAGGACAATAACAAGAAGGTTAGAGAAGAAGTCCATTTCTCTGAAGAAGTGAAGGAATCTGAAAGAAGGAAGTCCAAGGAAGAGAAGCATTAGAAGTAGGAGCTCGTGACATAACCATAGGGAAACATGAAGGACCATTAGAAAACAATCTATGGTAGTCAACTTTAAAGGATATAGCTTTTGGTGACCTCATTGGAAGATCAAAGGAAGAAGTCATCTAGGGCAAGTCTCATCATACATCAGTTTAAAAGGGAAACATTTGCTGAATAAGGACATGCGAGATGGAATCCTTATTGGAGGATTCACCGATCTAGAAACGAAGCAAGTGTTTCATCAGAAACTCCAACTTATGGAGGTCATGGGATGATGGTATGATGACATGAAAGATCAAGCATATCAAGGGGTTGAAGATCTTTTTCAATCAAGGAAGCTACTGAAAGAAGCCTAGATGACCTAAATATAAATAAGGTATGCTTGTATTTAATGTTATAAAGTCATGTCGTATGGTTGCAAGTAACAAGGATCACTGCTTCTATTTTGAGAAGCATGATCAAAAAGGAATCTCCTCCTATGAAAGAATGTCTGAAATACATGAGTCACACTAGATGAAATCAACATAATATGTCCTCATATGAAGTATGAGGTCATTGACTGCGATTAAAGAACTCTGATTAGAAGCCCCTGGGAATGAAGTGTGTGAAAAGATAAGAAGAGATCGTGATAATATGCAACAAAGAAAGAAGGCATTCAACATCCGAAGTCCAAGAAGATTTGACTAGAAGCTCTCCCGGAAGAATGTGAGGACTCTGATGGAAGTCGGAAAAATATAGAGACCCTTGACACTGAACATCTGTGGGAGAGGTGTCAATCTGCATGCATGATGCTGATACTTACAAGAAGATGTCATGGTGAAAAATCATCACAAAGGTAATTCTAATTTGAAGTGTACATTGATTATTTTTGAACTAACATCTGGTTGGGCTTATGTAGAACTGTAAAAGGGAAGATTTGTGAATGAATTCCAAGCAGACCATATGGAAGGATGTAATGTTCTTCCGGAAATATGGCATGAAAGCAGAATGACATGAAGCAAAGCCAGATGGAAAATCTAATGGATCACTTGCTGATGAGTTGAAGACATGACTAACTCATGAATAAAGTGATGGATGATCTATGCCCAATATATAGAAGTTCCCAAAAGTTGAAGACTCCTTAAAGAAATTCATGACATCGAAGAAAGGAGCTTTTCATGCAGCTGATTGTTTTAGGATCTCCACATGAAGAGCTGCTATAGATCCCTGGTTAAGAGGGAACCTGAGAAGAAGTTTCTTACTTGGAAGAAACTCGGAAATTCCTAAGCCGGAAGCTTAGGTACATTCCTCTGTGATAGGAATGAGTACATTCCTTTAATTGAATAAAACCTCCTGGTATAAAAAGGAACGATAGACATGTTGTTTTGTTCTTCACCTGGGAAGACAAAATGGAGGATTGTGTAATCATTTGACATCCGATGCTCTTAGGGGATGAGATAGGGCATCCTAGGCAAGAGTAGTCATGGAGGACCCATATTCTTTTGGGACTGGGGAGTCCAAGAAAAGAATAGTCCTTATGGAGCATATCCTGAGAGAACTCGAGTGGGGTATGTTCCTAGAGAGACATTGATGAGTATGTTTATAAATCATTGGTCTCACCAGAATTGTGCTCTGATCTTGTGGAGAGATAGAGCTGTTAGTCAAGGCCTTGCTATATAAAAATGCTGGTTGGTATGATGCTATACAAATGAGTTACAAATTCGAATTCTTCTTATGAGAAATTCTTCAGATTGAGAATGACCAAGTACCATTATGAATACCTCCCTAGTTAAGAGGGAGTGTTGTAAAACGTAACTAGGTTCGGTATTCATAATGACATGTAATTATTGATGCAGGAGCATTCAACCCAAGGAAAATCATTGTAAATAGTAGACGTAGGGGGTCATGCATTTTAGGAAATAGTTTTCCTAAGTATCAAGTTAAGGCAATATTTAGGCCTTGAAGTGTTATTTAATTAGATAGTGGGAGAATATGTAAATGCTCTCAAAAATAAATAAATGAGAACATGAGTGGTAGAAGTCAAATCGAACTCTTAAACAGTTCCATGATTCTAGGAACAACAAAGAGCTTTTAGGCATCAAATGGGAAGCTGATAAGAAGACTTTTCTATTTTAAAGCAGAGGAAAATATGGAATGGATAAAGTCTCAAGGAGACTTATCTGCCACATATGTATGCATGCAGAGAGCTATAGGGCTTTTGTTAAAGGGGTGATCAGATCCTCCAATGATCCAATCCAATGCTTTCTTATAAATAAGTGAACTTGTGCATTCAATAGGAGGAGGCCACTAATAGGAAATCAGGCTTGTGTGTGTGTGTGTGTATGCGCGAGACCGAAGAGTCTCGAATGTAATCATTGCTTTTTATATTAATATAGGCAAAGTTATTTCCTGATTGTGTCAGAATATTAAAGTATTCCATGTGTGAGTTTACTGTGAATTCGCAGGCTCTGCAACAGGTTGTAGGCAAAATTTTGAAGGACGCAGAGGGACAGATTAATTCAGAGGAATCACAATGGATTTCGAATCCAAGTGAAGAGACAGAGGAAGCTCTAGAGGAATGGCATAGCAAGGATGCACTTAAGAGTTAAGCTCAGAGAAGCTGATTCGTGGAAGGTGGAGTTCTGAGGAACAAGCAGAGAAAGAGAAGCATGATTCAAAAGAATCTAAAGGGGCCTTCGAGTCCAATTGGAGCATCAGAGCGGAGCTCTGAAGAGGAGGAGTGAAGTTAAGCCCTAGTGAGAATGAGTTGAGCAGTAGATGAGTGGAACGTAGAACCTTTGAAGAAGCCGAATTACAAAGAAGAAACTGAAGAAAACGCGGGAAAACTAAGTACAGAGAGTCGAGTGGAAAAGTGAAGGATGGACGCTCAACAGTCGTTGGATCATTAAGATCAATGGTTGAGATTAAATCGCAGCGGCAAAAAGCCTTTTAAAGTCTTCGGAGCGAGTCATTGAGTTATAGCGATGAGCGATTGTCGATGAAATGAGGATTGTCGGATCAAGATCCAGATCTAATCGCAAATCGCATATCGGAACCGGCAAAGGACTAGCGACAATGGATTAAGCAGGGGCCGATCACTGATAGCGATAAAGCGAATCAGAGGTATCAGGATATCAGAATCAGAGTATGGAGAAGACTTGCAATAATACAAAGGGCTGATGGGTAGCGGACCTGACGCATTTATAGACGCGGGTTCAATGGATTTGAAGTCCGATATGTATGTTTTGGGGTGTTTTCCTTTGTAAACAAGATAACGAAGAATAAAGTGCCGATAGTGTATTTCCCGGATTTGTAGGGAAATCGCATATCGGGAAATGGAAGGCATATATATATATATGGCCGCGGAATATAGCCGATAGTGATTGCAATGAGGTTTAGCCTCGAAATTTGCGCTGAAGCCGTATGTAAAGCGGAAAAGAGTATATTTGCGTAAGTTTCCTTTGTAAAGGTATTTACGCATATAGAATGGTTTTATGTGTTAAATATGTATTAGCCAAAGGTTGAGAGTGTTAGCGCTTGGAATTCACCTAGGCTGAGATAGACAAACTCTCAAGGCTACATCAAACCATTTCACCTCGTAGCTAGCCCTACGAGGTATGAGAAGGCTCTCTCGGGTCAGATTCGGTAGATCTTTCAATATGATAAGCTGACCCAATTAGGAATAAAGATTTTAGGCTAGTAAATGATAAGGGGGGTTGATTTAAAGATTTTTGGTTTTTTGGTGGCAATTGGAGGGAGTGCAATTCAGGGTGCGGGGATTGAGCACAGTTTTTGCAGGGGGATCTTTGGGGCAAGGTAGGAGTGAGCGCTGATGCCTTAATCTGAGATGGATGATCAGGGATGATAGAGAAGGAGCTAAAGAGGGCAACAACCATTTGAGTCCTCTCTAGATAGTAGAAAACATAAATTTTGAACAACCTAAAAAGCTGAGCATGTCAAAGCATGTTTTCAAACTTTATCACTTCATCTGCCCAAATAGAAGCAAAAGAGAGATGTAG